>JXCR01146001.1:116391-132441 GCA_002079205.1 Phalaenopsis hybrid cultivar
GTGTTATTGTGTGTTATTCATGTGTTATTGTGTCCTGAGAATATTCTTGGTGTTATAATAACACAATAACACATCAGTATCATATGAATAACACACAATAACACATGAATAACATGGGGGAATTATCCCAGTGTTACTGCGCCGTTTTTTTTCTGTCGTGTGGGGTGTCGTGGCGTGATTTCATTGACTACGCACGTTACTCTACGTGTGTAATACTGATATAATATTTTTTCAGGAACACAAGGTTGAATGATAATTGTTCATAAAAATGAGACAAAATATTTCATATGTGAAAATCTATGATGCGAAGGTATTTCTAATCAAGGAGCATTGCATTGTCCTATTCGTATCGAACACGGACACAACTCTTCGGCAAAAAAATGTTCCATTTTAATATGTGCCCACCTAAATTAATGAATTTAATGTTCTGAAAACAATATTTTAAGACTAAAACCATAAAAAATATTTTTTTAGGTAAATTTAAGGAGGATTTAAGTACATACCGCTCAGTTTTTATGTATTTACACACTAATTTCAAAGATTATATATATGCCACCATGTCATATATATGAAAAGTTGTATATCGCTTTTTATAAGTAAAAATTATATTATATTAGATGTGATGAGAAAGATTTGGGTGAAGTAAATATTAAAATCAAAACATGTTTTTTAAAATTATTTATTTATGTTTTGATTTAAATTTAAGATAATTATTTTTAAAAGTACTTAAAAAAAACATTTTAATTGATTATTTTTAAGAACAATTTGATCTCATTTTAAAAATAAAAAATGAAAAATACTAAAATTATATCAACAATAACCAGAAACAAAATGATGTCAAACGGACTCTTAATTTTTAAAATTGATACTATTAAATTTCTTAATTTTTCTTTAACATTATCAGTAAAATTATATTATATTATATAATTTTAAGCAGCGACTCTTTGGTTGGCAGCTATGAAGTCAGTCGTGAGTCCCCTTGGCTCCCATGTTTGAGTCCACCTGAACGCNTTTTAACCACAATGAATCAAATCATCAATCTAAAAAGTTTCCCATCTTTTCAAAAAGGGTCTCTTTGAAGTTCTTGCAGTAAAGTTCAAACATTTTACTATAATTATTTTCCCTTCAAGGAAATATTCCTTTATTTGCACGAATATTAAAGCCTAACTTCATACTAGTTATATTATCAAATGAAAATGTATCACGGCTTATACTTCCTCTAAACAACTAAAACACAATTCATGATAAGAACTACTCCTATTTATCAATTTCAAAAGCACAAAAGACAGAGTAATAAGAAACTAAAATACAATATGCAGCATATTCTCCATAAAGAGGAGAAATTACAATAATTAATGAAAACATTTCGATAATTATTAAAAATATATAATAATATTTCACATGTTAATAAAATAGTTTTAACAAATAAAACATTTAGTTTAATCTCATGATGCTATAACATGAACATCAAAAGCAATGAGGTACTAGGTTAAGCATTAGAAAAAATATTACCTCAGGAGTACTGATGCATCAGTACTCTAAAGAGGATGTGCCACATATACAATGGTTTCACCATAATGCCACGTGACACCCACCCCCCCATTGGAGTACTCCTGAGGTAATATTTTTTCTAAGCATTGCGTATTCTAAAATTTAAGATTTTTGTATAAATAATTAAAAAGTTAATATTTCTTTCTATATAATTTAGACATTTTAATATTTTTTTACCTACTTTTCAACAAATTGTTTTGCTCAATAACTTAAAAATATTTTAATATTTAATAATTTTACGACACTTGAGAATGAAGTTGGTTCCCCTCTCAATGAAAAGTTTGTATATAGTTGGAAAATAATTGAGAGTCTGTTTGGGGCAGCTCTAGCTTATTAAAAAACAATTGTGAAGCTCATAAAAATAATCTTTTGTTCAAAAAAATGTAGTGACTATTATATATATATATATATATTGAAAAAGTTAGATCGCAGCTAGAAACTAGCTGCTATCGTATCTAGCAAGGACCGGAAGGAAAACATGGATTTTAGCTGTAATTTTTTGAAAAAACTGCCAAAACTCAATTCACCCAAACAAATAAAACTGTGGAGAGACACCACAACGCCGCCCCAAAAATGACCTTAACAAATCTAAAGCGGATAACTATTTAATAGTTTTTATAAAATTGTGGATCTAAGCCAACCAATGCGAGAAAGAGAATTTGGAAACAGAGAACAATCGAAATGTTGGGAAGAGCCTATTTTTTTAGGAAAAAAATATTACTTCCTAACCTGACACGTCTGGACGGCCAACCGTCGGGCCCCATGCTGCCCGACTCCAACGTGTATGGCGACCTAGTATCCAACGGTTGACCGTCTGACGTGCGATGTCCGAACATAATATTTTCTAGTTTCTTAANCTGACACGTCTGGACGGCCAACCGTTGGGCGCCACGCTGCCCGACTCCAACGTGCATGGCGACCTAGTATCCAACGGTTGACCGTCTGACGTGCGATGTCCGAACATAATATTTTCTAGTTTCTTAAGACCTAAAGCATTCTCTCTTTAACAGTTTTCTAATAACTGGTAATTTTTAAAGGGGCAATATTCCATACAATTGATGACCTTTATTAAAAAAATATGAAACAGGTTCTTTAACTATTCAATATTATAGAATTAGATTCAGAAGCACTTCTTATATGTGAAAATCATGCCGGTTGTCTCGTTGCCACTCAACTAATCCAAAATTATCTTAATAAAAAACAATTAAGAACTGCAATCAGAATTTGGTGAGGAAAAACAAGACCGACACAAAGATTATGATGTCAGGATGAAGCCACCCAAAAACACGATTGATGCTTCAAATCAATCAGACAAGACAATTATCAGATGAGATCATCCAACTTTCCAATGCCCTGATACTTCTTAATACGCCATTAGAGAAGAAGATAAAACCATTCGAAGAAAGGATATAACAGAATTTAACAAACTTTTGATCGAATTCTGACCTGATCTGCGGCGAAATCGAAAATCGTGCCTGCCCTAGCGGGCATCAAATCACGGCCGGTGCTGAGACGGTGAACCTGCCGAATCAGCTGGGCCGTCGAGTACAGAAACACCAGAATCGATATCGCCAATAGATATCTGAGATCAAACAAGACAGATCAATCATCGCCTTCCAGCACAGATCTCCATCGAGATCCATTGTTGAAAACCAGCCGACTCACCTGTATTCCTCGTAGCGANACTGCCAAAACTCAATTCACCCAAACAAATAAAACTGTGGAGAGACACCACAACGCCGCCCCAAAAATGACCTTAACAAATCTAAAGCGGATAACTATTTAATAGTTTTTATAAAATTGTGGATCTAAGCCAACCAATGCGAGAAAGAGAATTTGGAAACAGAGAACAATCGAAATGTTGGGAAGAGCCTATTTTTTTAGGAAAAAAATATTACTTCCTAACCTGACACGTCTGGACGGCCAACCGTCGGGCCCCATGCTGCCCGACTCCAACGTGTATGGCGACCTAGTATCCAACGGTTGACCGTCTGACGTGCGATGTCCGAACATAATATTTTCTAGTTTCTTAAGACCTAAAGCATTCTCTCTTTAACAGTTTTCTAATAACTGGTAATTTTTAAAGGGGCAATATTCCATACAATTGATGACCTTTATTAAAAAAATATGAAACAGGTTCTTTAACTATTCAATATTATAGAATTAGATTCAGAAGCACTTCTTATATGTGAAAATCATCCCGGTTGTCTCGTTGCCACTCAACTAATCCAAAATTATCTTAATAAAAAAATAATTAAAAACTGCAATCAGAATTTGGTGAGGAAAAACAAGACCGACACAAAGATTATGATGTCAGGATGAAGCCACCCAAAAACACGATTAATGCTTCAAATCAATCAGACAAGACAATCATCAGATGATATCATCCACCTTTCCAATGCCCTTATACTTCTAATACGCCATTAGAGAGAAGATAAAACCATTCGAAGAAAGGATATAACAGAATTTAACAAACTTTTGATCGAATTCTGACCTGATCTGCGGCGAAATCGAAAATCGTGCCAGCCCTAGCGGGCATCAAATCACGGCCGGTGCTGAGACGGTGAACCTGCCGAATCAGCTGGGCCGACGAGTACAGAAACACCAGAATCGATATCGCCAATAGATATCTGAGATCAAACAAGACCGATCAATCATCAACCTCTAACTCAGATCTCCATCGAGATCCATTGTTGAAAACCAGCCTACTCACCTGTATTCCTCGTAGCGATCGAAGTTCATCCAGTCGCCGTGCTTGTTAGAAGCCATAAGGACGAAAGAAAGCAGGGAGAAGAGAAATTGAAGCGCGCGAAGAAGCAATTCCCCCTTCTTACGGAAGTCCTCCCTCTTCCATCGCTGCACCACGGATGCGATGGCTGCGTCGCCATCTGTGGTCGGCCGCGGGTGCTGTTCCTCGACATCTTGAGCTCTATGAGCCTTTTGCTCCCCCGGAGGATCAATCCCCTGCTTGCTGGTGCNATATTGGTCTAGCTTCATATAAATAGATGTGTCTAACAGAACATGTTTAATTTTTGAAGAGAAAATATTAGGTGCGTGCAATGCACCTACAAACATCGTATAAGAGGAGAGCACGCCTGTATACACACTCGCTCCTCTTATTTGTTGTTCATAAATGTGTTGCTCACACCTAATATTTTCTCCATTATTGAGGAGAATCCATATATCATAAGTGACTACAAATCATNATGTGTCTAACAGAACATGCTTAATTTTTGAAGAGAAAATATTAGGTGCGTGCAATGCACCTACAAACATCGTATAAGAGGAGAACACGCCTGTATACACACTCGCTCCTCTTATTTGTTGTTCATACATGTGTTGCTCACACCTAATATTTTCTCCATTATTGAGGAGAATCCATATATCATAAGTGACTACAAATCATTTATTTACATAAACATGTTTCATTAAAATAAAGAAAATCCAATCCACTTTAAAAAAAATATAAGCACAAATGCCATCAATTAACTATAAGAATCTTTAAGATGTATTTGTTTCCGTTCATTTTTCTCTTTTTTTATTTTAAAAGGAGTCGTCAGCTTGTCAATCGTCGTATACTTCCCCNGTTGTTTCCGTTCATTTTTCTCTTTTTTTATTTTAAAAGGAGTCGTCAGCTTGTCGATCGTCGTATACTTCCCCCATTTGAATAAATCTTCCTCCCGAACCATATAAATGATTCGAAGAGGAGAGAAATTGAATACAAAGGGACATACGACAAAGTGACAAATAAGAGAAAAAGTAAAACGTGGAGAGTCTACGTGCGGTAAACCTCGCAAGGATATGTTAAGAATGTCCGCCCANTGGAGAGAAATTGAATACAAAGGGACATACGACAAAGTGACAAACAAGAGAAAAAGTAAAACGTGGAGAGTCTACGTGCGGTAAACCTCGCAAGGATATGTTAAGAATGTCCGCCCAAACAAGATCGGGTAGATGCACCTTAAACAAATATCCGCGAAAGAAGTATCTACATAGACTACCTATAACCAGAGAGTCAGGTGTATGTACCTGTTATGGGGNATCATTTTTCCGAAAAATATGTAGTTTTTGCCTATAGATATATACCTTCTAATAAATTTTGGAAGATTTACATGCATGCCGCGCAATTCCTATGTATTTATATATCTAATTTCTAAATTTCAGTTGTTATATGCTTTCCAGGCAAGCCGACCAAGATGTGTGAGCAAGACTCTCAAGATAATCTAACGATCAAGATCAAAGAAAATATGATAAACCCCATTAGAAAAAGCTACAAGTCCTTATGAATTTGACCGGCTGAAGACCACCAGATTCACTGATAGCCAGCCGACTGAAGGGTTGTCAGCAAATTGGGGGGCTATCAACTGAAGGTTAAACAACTAAAGGGCCACCCAAGCTAACGCGTGGCAGAGATTCACACAGATCCCTTTAAAATAAATGATCAACTGAAGGTCTAACACCCCAAACAATCTAATAAGTATTAATGTGAAGCTCTTTCAAGAGCTCCCCCAAAGATCATCAAAGATCACCAAATTAAAGATCACCAAAGAATACAGCCATACAAGTCGAACAGCCGTCTATCTACCATACTCAAAATTCGATTGACTTCATATTCAACAGCTGAACGTTCACCCAATAAAGAGTTGACCCAAACTAACTCAATCAGCCGACCCAAGGACCTGTCGAGCATAAGGTCTAGGCACACAGAAAGGCTATGATACCCTTTATAAACCCTCTAAAGTAAAGGAAAAACATATAATATTACATTTTTTCCCTCTCTGTTCTATAAATAGGAAAACCATATCTTGTATTAAAAACTTTTTGGCTCTTCTCCTCAGACCCTTTTTTTGTAGGGGGAACTCTCTCCCCCTCTTGTCTAAAGTAAAGGTAAAACATATAATATTACATTTTTTCTCTCTCTGTTCTATAAATAGGAAAACCATATCTTGTATTAAAAACTTTTTGGCTCTTCTCCTTAGACCCTTTTTTTGTAGGGGGAACTCTCTCCCCCTCTTGTTGTAACATCTACTTCCAGTTTTCCTCAGATGAGCAAGTCGTTGTGCACTCTCTCCTCTCCCTCTCTCTATCTCTCTCTACCAATCCCTCGTGGTTTCTATCGTTCCATTCCTTGGGCACGCCTCACAAGACTAATTTGATGTTTAAACACAAAATACTAACTTTAAGAAATAAATTTTAATTAGTAGACTTCAATGAGAAAACGATTTTATTGTGATCCTTCTCATTCCTACTCTCTTTCAAGTCCCACACATGCACTTCTATAATTAATCGTTTGGGTTTAATATTTTTAATGATAGTCTTTGATAGATGTTCGTGTGCAACATCACCATAGTAGAGTTTCTTCCTAACCTCACAATAGTAGCTAAACTTGCCACTTTTTTCTATGTCTGGCATGTGGAGTTAAGCCACCAATATATGAGAGATTATTCCATCACGACACTGATGCAAATTTGCGTCCGGAGTCCACTTGCTACGTGACAAGTTGGTCCCACTGTAATACGTTGATTTGGTAGGTTTTATAGAGGAGTGGGGCCCACTTGCCATGTGGCACATGCCCACTGGACTCTGAATGCAACTTTTGCGTCCGATGTTCTGATGGATCAATTTTTCCCAGTATAGAGAGTGTTCTTCATGCTCCTGCAATTATAAGCCAGATTTTATTTCTTATGCTATTACGATTTCATATACAATATTATTGTACACTATTGTATAACATGTATACATCAACATACAAAATTATTGTACATGTAGTCCAAATGCATCTAGAATTCGCACATAATGAATTTTACCATTTTTAAATTCATTATTTCATTTGATTATCATGCTCTTAATTGGTCTATTTTGTGGTGTTTGATGAATTATGTGTGGTAGCAAGTTTAATTCTTCATAAATTTGTTCTTAGATATTCACTAAATACTTAAAGTGATTAGTTTTAGTAATTACTCTATTAAGTAATAATCATGTTTTTTTCATTATTTTCCTTCACACCAAATGGCTTATAATGCATCAATATGGACACAAAAACAAACCACTAAACAGGGCCTATTTATAATAAAAATTTTNATAATGCTTGTTATACTTATAAAATTGTTCAAAAAGCTTGTAACTTGTAGCAAATTTTCATCATTTTTTCCAAAAAATATGTAGTTTTTGCCTATAGATATATACCTTCTAATAAATTTTGGAAGATTTACATGCATACCGCTCAATTCCTATGTATTTATATATCTAATTCCTAAATTTCAGTTGTTATATGCTTTCCAAGCAAGCCGACCAAGATGTGTGAGCAAGACTCTCAAGATAATCTAACGATCAAGATCAAAGAAAATATGATAAAACCCATTAGAAAAAGCTACAAGACCTCATGAATTTGACTGGTTGAAGACCACCAGATTGACTGATAGCCATCCGACTGAAGGGTTGTCAACATGGCTATCAACCCATGGTTAGACAACTAAAGGACCACCCAGGCTAATGCGTGACAGAGATTCACACCGATCCCTCTAAAATAAATGATCGACTGAAGATCTAACACCCCAAACAATCTGATAAGTATTAATGTAAAGCTCTTTCAAGAGCTCCCCCAAAGATCATCAAAGATCACCAAATTAAAGATCACCAAGGAATACAACCATACAAGTCGAACAACCGCCTATCTACCATACTCAAAATTGGATTGACTTCATATTCAACAGCTGAACGTTCACCCAATAAAGAGTTGACCCAAACTAACTCAATCGGCCGACCCAAGGACCGGTCGAGCATAAAGTCTAGGCACACAGAAAGGCCATGATACCCTTTATAAACCCTCTAAAGTAAAGGTAAAACATATAATATTAAATTTTTTCCCTCTCTGTTCTTAGATATTCACTAAATACTTAAAGTGATTAGTTTTAGTAATTACTCTATTAAGTTATAATCATGTTTTTTTCATTATTTTCCTTCATACCAATGGCTTATAATGCATCAATATGGACACAAAAACAAACCACTAAACAGGGCCTATTTATAATAAAAATTTTAAACTATAGGATACAAATATACATTTACCATGATATAATAATTTTTTTGAAAATTAATACAATAAAATAGATAGCTTTATAAACTAAATAATTACAAAAGGAAGTCATATAATAATGCATTTTTTAATTACTCATAAATATAGATTTAGACTTATTAATCTACTAAAACTAATTAAAGAAAAATAATAATTTGTTATTAAAGATTAATGAAGTTCTAAATTAAAAATTGATTCTTNTAAAAATTTTAAACTATAGGATACAAATATACATTTACCATGATATAATAATTTTCTTGAAAATTAATACAATAAAATAGATAGCTTTATAAACTAAATAATTACAAAAGGAAGTCATATAATAATACATTTTTTAATTACTCATAAATATAGATTTAGACTTATTAATCTATTAAAACTAATTAAAGAAAAATAATAATTTGTTATTAAAGATTAATGAAGTTCTAAATTAAAAATTGATTCTTTTATAAAAGATAATATATGAATACTAGAAATAATTTATAAAATAAATCAAACTAATTAAATATAATTGGATTTAAGATACAATTTAGCTATTTTGATAATATATTTTGATATAAAGGACACATGATTGAACTTTAAAGTTATGCAATATGTTTTTAAAGTTGAAATTTATTATTTATGACAAGTGCCACATAAACATGTTAGTTTTTGTTTTTCTTTCTTCTTGATGGAACTAATAAATAGTGTTTTTAGCAACTATTGGTCTAGCTTCAATTAAATAGTGTGTCTAACATAATATGCTTAATTTTTGAAGAGAAAGTATTAGGTACGTGCAATGCACCTACAAACATCGCATAAGAGGAGAGCACGCCTATATGCACACTCGCTCCTCTTATTGTTGCTCACACCTAACATTTTCTCCATTATTGAGGAGAATCCATATATCATAAGCGACCACAAATCATTTACTGACATAAACATGTTTCATTAAAATAAAAAAATCGAATCCATTTTGAAGAAAATATAAGCACAAATGCCATCAATTAACTATAAAAATCTTTACGATGTAGTATGTTCCTTGCACCAAAAATATTATATCTATTTATTATCAAAAGATAGACATTTTATGAAATGTCATATGACTCATAAGGAATGATCAGAGGCTATTATATGAGTCTCCAACTACCCCTAATGTGTATGGCTTGTTGGTTGTTATTCATGGTATAAGTTTCTTCAGTTCAGGGGTTCGAATCTACTCTAGCACAGTTGACCTTAAATAAGTGATACTCGAATTGTTTGGTGGTTGGCCCATAAGTTAACATAAAAGGTTATATATTCAAAATCATAGATTCAATTCAAGCTATATATTTAGTTCTAAAAAAATGAATATATTCTCAAATAACTATGGTTTTCATTACCAACTTATTACAATAGACATGTACATATGAACATTCAACACAATTACAAATACAATAAAAATATAAGAAAATCATTTTTTTTAATTTTCACAAAAACAATGACTTTTATAATGGAAACATATCCTCCAACCTCATCCCCATCCCTAAACTCTACTTGCCCTGCTCACTCCCAATCACANTGAATATATTCTCAAATAACTATGATTTTCATTACCAACTTATTACAATAGACATGTACATACAANATGAATATATTCTCAAATAACTATGATTTTCATTACCAACTTATTACAATAGACATGTACATACAAACATTCAACACAAATACAAATACAATAATATAAGAAAATCATTTTTTTTTTATTTTCACAAAAACAATGACTTCTATAATGGAAACATATCCTCCAACCTCATCCCCATCCCTAAACTCTACTTGCCCTGCTCACTCCCAATCACACCCTCCAAACCCACCTTCTTCATCTCCTCCTCCTGCTGAACCCCATGATTCTCACTCCCAACCAGCCCAACAGTACTACTGCTCACACCCGCCGCCATATCCCTACCCGGTTGCTTCACCACCATCACCGCCGCCTTCCCTCCAATATCCGCGGAAGCCAACACATCCCCCACCACCCCCAACTCCGGAAACTCACTCCACATCTCAAGCCCATACGTCGCAGGTGCCACCCTCCCTTCCCCTCTCCCCACCACTATCAACCCACACTCCTCCCTCAACCGTCGTATTACCTCCACCGTCTCCGCTCCTTCCCTCACCTCCTCCTCCCTATACACCACCTTCTCATTCCTCTCATTATAAACCAGAAATTGCTCCATCGCCTCATCGTCCATCAACTCTTCCTCCTCCTTCGCTTGCATCTCAGACTCCTTCGCAGCTATAAATCTGATAACCGTTAGTTCAATCGACGGATTCTCCACCATGCGGTTCACGAGCGCCAGCGCCTCCCTGTCATCACCTCCGCCAATGAAAAACAGAGCCACGCGATGGGTCATCGTTTCTGCAAACCCGCGGTCAACGACAATGGCTGCGGTGCACGGGGCGTAGAGGAGAACGCTGGTGTTCACCGCTCGAACCTCCGGTTTAACTGAATCAGGCATTAGGAGAGCTTCGGTTGAGTCCTTCACTCGCCGGTGGAAGGGGAGGAGGATTAAATCAACCATTTTGTCCTGCGCGAGTGTGCAGATATCATCGTGCATGGTGGCGTATGGAGAGACGCCGATGAAGGGGAGGATGCTAAGGCTACCTGTTATAGTCTGCTGTCTCTCTATTTCAAGGAAGGAGTTCACGATCCGGTCTGCAGTAGATCCGGTGGAGAGCGACTTGAAGGAAGCTCTGCCGCGCTGTTTCTTCTTCCTGTAAGGGGATAGAATGGTGCTGCTCTGTCCCGCGAGAGGGGAGAGGTGGAGGAGATAGACGCAGAGGGGGGAGATGGCAGAGGGGTAGATGGTGTTGATGAGTTTGAGGAGAGGAGGGACGTTGTCATCCCCATGAACGCAGATTAGAACTCGAAGCTCGCCGAATTGGCCGATGCTCTGTATTGTTCTGTGTTTCTTTGCAGCGAGTCTGGTCAGTGATTTGCCGTATAGAGATTTGAGCAAAGCTCCGACAGTTCCTCCGATTATGATGAGGGCGAGCATATTGGCTGAGTAAACCTCTGAGTTGGCGAGGCTGATGTCTTCCCAGCTGTTGAAATGGAAGATTTCAACGACGCCATGGCAGTTGAGCATGAGGGATAGANGCCGACAGTTCCTCCGATTATGATGAGGGCGAGCATATTGGCTGAGTAAACCTCTGAGTCGGCTAGGCTGATGTCTTCCCAGCTGTTGAAATGGAAGATTTCAACGACACCATGGCAGTTGAGCATGAGGGATAGAATGAAGGATTCGCGGAATGACATTTTTGTGTAGAGGCAGGGAATTATGACGCCGGCGAACTTGCCGACAACGCCAAAGAAGATGAGGTAGGAGGTGCGTTTCAATTCGGCGGAGTTGGTGGAGAATTCGTAGAGATTGGTGCGGAGANAGATTCGCGGAATGACATTTTTGTGTAGAGGCAGGGGATTATGACGCCGGCGAACTTGCCGACAACGCCGAAGAAGATGAGGTAGGAGGTGCGTTTCAATTCGGCGGAGTTGGTGGAGAATTCGTAGAGATTGGTGCGGAGACCGGCGGTGGCGAAGAAGACGGGGAGGAAGATTTCGGAGACGATGGACATGAGGCGGTCGACGAGAGCGGTTCCGAGAGGAGGTCCGCTGGGGAGGAGAAGGCCGAGGAACAGAGGACCTGTCATGAGAGTTTCGCCGATGAGCTCGCCGCATATACTGCCGCCTAGAGCTAGCAGGAGAGCGAAGATGAAGCAGTTGTCGTCGAGAGCGGCGCCGACCGGAGTCCGGCGAACTATCCAGACGGCGAGCGGGCGTGCGACGGCCCAGATGAAGAGGATTAAGCCGATAAAGGAGAAGAGGGAAGCGAAGGTGAAGAGGATGGAGTTGCTGTAATATATGGAGTTGAAGATGGCGACTATCATGACGAGAGAGCAGTCGGAAATTAGAGAGGCGCAGAGAGCTAGACGGCCGAGGTTGGTGGTGAGCAAATTGAACTCATCTAGAAGACAAGCGACGACGGTGNGGCGCAGAGAGCTAGACGGCCGAGGTTGGTGGTGAGCAAATTAAACTCATCTAGAAGACAAGCGACGACGGTGTTGGAAGTGAGGGACCATCGTCGAGCGATATTGATTACAATGNAGAGAAGAGGGATGCGAAGGTGAAGATGATGGAGTTGCTGTAATATATGGAGTTGAAGATGGCGACTATCATGACGAGAGAGCTGTCGGAAATTAGAGACGCGCAGAGAGCTAGACGGCCGAGGTTGGTGGTGAGCAAATTGAACTCATCTAGAAGACAAGCGACGACGGTGTTGGAAGTGAGGGACCATCGTCGAGCGATATTGATTACAATGCTGCCATAGCTGGTGTCGTTAACGATGCCAGAATGAGCCAGGGCAGCCACGATGATGGTGATGAAGGGGAAGACGGTGCTGGTTATTGCGACGCCTAAGGCCTCGCGTCCTGAGCGGCGGATGAGGCCGAGATCGGTCTTGACTCCGATGACGAAGATGAAGAGAACGAAGGCGAGTTGGGAGACGACTTCGAGGTGAACCCAGCTGCGGAGGGGGAAAATAATTTCCTGGAAGAGATGGTTCCGGGAGAGGAGGGAGGGACCGAGAAGGATGCCGGCCTGGAGGGAGAAGAAGATGAAAAGATGAGATTTTGGGGATTGGGGGAGGNTAGGTGAACCCAGCTGCGGAGGGGGAAGATGGTTTCCTGGAAGAGATGGTTCCGGGAGAGGAGAGAGGGACCGAGAAGGATGCCGGCCTGGAGGGAGAAGAAGATGAAAAGATGAGATTTTGGGGATTGGGGGAGGACAAGAGAAGGGAAAGAGGGGAGGTGTACGTACGTACGATGGTATGGGAGATGACTTTGGGGAGGCCGATGCGACGGAGGAGGAAATGGACGAGATGGCAGGAGAGGATGATGATGGAGAGTTGCGCGAGGTGGAGGGGAAAGGAGAACTCGAGGGGGTGTTCGTCGAGCCACACGCCGGCGGATGTGCTCATGGTGGCGCGGAAGCAGAGGACGCTAGAGTTTTTGCCTCCCTTGAGATCGCTGAAGAAGCCGGCTTTCTGGTCCATGGAGACGGAGGAGATGGGCAGTGGATGGAGAATGGGGAGGGCTGCGTCTACCTACGGGAAGGTGGAGTTTTTAGAGAGAGAGTGAAAGGGAAAGAGGATAAACGAGGGAAGGGAGAGAAAAGAGGAAGGAGCCGAACTGACGTTGACTTAACATACTGGTTTGACCATGGCTGTACAACAGAGTTGCCATTTTCAGCACAAGTATGTTATCGGTGCTTATCTGTTTAGATGGTCTTCTTTTATGGATTAACTTCTCTGTTACTTCTTGACAAAGGCCTCGAGTTAACAGGCTAGACCGGATGTTCGTATGACTCAATGGGCTTTTAGTATTGGCCCAATTATGAACAAGCCCAGCTATCGTTATCTAGTATTAGTTAGAAAGTATTCTAGAGATACTCGTGAGAGGAACTCTTGCGATAAGTAGAGATTCGGTCCACTATAATAATAATTCGGAAGTAACTTTTATGTCTTATTTGACTTTAGCCTGCACCGCCAACTTCCCTCTCTCCTTGACGTGGTCCCGCCAAATTCTTCCTGCGGTCCAGCCAACTCCTCACGCGGAACCGTGTAACCGCGTGAGATCTTCCCAAAGTCTGTCTCTTCAGTGTCACAGATAAATAGTCTTACATCGGCTAGGTGTAGGGCTGAAAAACAGTATTTAAGTCTTGGGATGCCCACCTCTCTTAAGGGTTCTTTGAGGAGGTGACAATTGGTACAAAGCAGATTACTGACTACTAGGTGTGTAGACTCTTCATAGTCCAGTGGGACCCTCGGTGGAGCCGATCCGTGACGAGGGTGTCATGTGATTGGGTGGACGAGAATGTTAACGACAAATAGTTTCACATCGGCTAGGTGTAGAGCCGCTTCTGACTATCTCACCATCCAAAACACTCTTTTCACAATCAAGGCTGGAAATGAGAAGAAAAGAAAAGCTTTTGTCTTTTTCCCTTTGGACTCTTGTGGGCTTAGGGGTTAGGGGATTCCTTTGGTTTTCCCTTCTTTTTCTTTTGGCTGTAACATATTTAGAGAGAGGGGAAAAGAAAGGCAGGAGGAGAGGGAGGAAGGGAAAGAGGAGAGGGAGGAAGGGAAAGAAAGAGGGAGATTTTCTTTTGTAAATGTCGATCGTTTGACAGTGTAATTTCCTCAAGTAGTAAAATCCTCTGCAGCTCTGTGGACGTAGACAAATTTATCGAACCACGTAAATCATGTGCCGCCTTTTTTCTGGTGTAATTTTTTCTCGATATGTTTTTCGCTTTACTGCGATCGTTTTTTCATAACAAGGAACATTGTTGCATATCTAGATAAGCCTTTTTCCACTTCTTATGGATAAAATTGAACATATCTTGTAAGATGTTTTGGCCTCAAGTCTCTCAACGTGTCGCCAGAAATATAAAACAATATTAGTTATTATATGATAATAACTTAAGATTACAAATGTAATTCAACATTATTTAATTTCACATGAATCTCCAAAAAACTGCTTGTCATAAATTTTACCTCGTACTGCATGGTAGACACCAAGCATCATAGCTACTCCTGCTGATCTATGTGATTATGTGGATGACCTACATGGATGGATAAATTCTACATAAAAGGTAATATCAGCCGTATATATTTAATATTTAAATAATTTCAATTATTATAATTTAAATTACTTACAAATCTTCAGTTGGTTCGATGCAGAACTATGTTGAGTCCTCCATCACAACAGGCTTGACAGGAGTGAAAGATCTGCCTCAGAGGAAGATGGAGATGGCACTGTGATGGGAGTGTAGGATGTAGTTTGCTTACATAACTGTAGGTGGAGCAATAGACCTGATGAGCATCAATGTGGCAATCAAAGTGATGACTGTCAACATGATGGGCTCTGAAACCACCTATTTATTTAAAAAAATTATTTATATGTGTTTATATTTATACATTTTTTTACATTTATGTATGTATGTTTATACTTTGCATGTCCATGTCTTAATAACCATGAATGTATTATGTATGTGTGTGTGTGTGAGCCCACTCAGACGGATCTTGTGAGTAACAATGAAAGAAAGCATGCATGCATGCATGCATGCATGCATGATTATATTTATTTTAGCTGCCGCTCCTAAGCAAACAATTTAGTGATTTAAGCTTTTGAAAATAGGTTATCAATATGTGATATGAGGATTAATTCACATATCAAGTAATTATAGTGTATGAATATAAAAAATCAATGATTTTAGTTATATAATGAAATTTTCCTTAAAAGATATAAAATAGAGTATTACTTTTTATTTTCTTTGATTATCACCACTTAGGGCTGTCAAAACGGCTCGTTGTTCGCGAACAGCTCGTGTTCGGCTCGTTTTGACTCGAAAT
>JXCR01146001.1:142782-159056 GCA_002079205.1 Phalaenopsis hybrid cultivar
TATATATATATATATATATATATATATATATATATATATATATATATATATATATATATATATATATATATCATACACCCACTTGTTATACTCCTTGAGCACAAACCTTAGACATTGCGTGTTGTTGTGAATAAATGACTACAATTATACTTCCAATGGAAGGACCGCTTCGAACCCTAAGGTTAGTCCTTAAGGAGTATAACAGGTGGGTGTATGATATATGTGTGTCTATATATATATACACACATATATCATACACCCACATGTTATACTCCTTAAGCACTAACCTTAGGGTTCGAAGCGGTCCTTCCATTGGAAGTATAATTGTAGTAATTGTGTGTTGTTGTGAATAACAATATTAGCGGTGATCAAAATATTTGCCTTAGGTTAAAGAAGTTGGATGACCTAGATGATCTAAAGTTACAAGCCCAACAAAACCTAGAATGGTATCATGCTTGTTTGGCTAAAGCAATTGATAAATTGGCAAGCCTTGGGGCTTTCATGGCTGGAGACATGGTGCTAAATTTAATTTGCTTCGTCGTCACTCATAGCCATAGGCACTCACAGCCATAGGTACCGACAATTTGTGCCAACTTGTGAAGAACCTTTTATGATTGAAAAAGGTCTATGAAGGAAGACACTATTTGTTGATTAACATAGATGAATGTCATCTAATGCCCCTATCTATGGAATATAGTCAAAAATATACATGCTTAGGCATATTTTGTGTTAAACTTGATGTTTGAAGGCTGATATGTTAGATCTTGATGTATTTTAAGATATTTCAATCATCTTTTGTCAATTTTTTTTCTATGAACATGTTGCATATAGTGATTGCTTCTATTTGCTAAAAATTAGGTAATTCCTTAACAAGGCTAATATTAAATATTTGCGATAAATGTGGGAGAAGATAAGATGATCATATGATCCGATAAACATTCCCTATTGCATATGAATCTAGTCTTCTAAAAAGATAAAATAAAGAAGAAAGATCATATTCCACTCTTAGTATATTTTTTCAGTTACCCGTTTATATTGGGCACAATTAAAAAAAAACCCCCATACATGAATTTGATTGACATCCCCAATGAGTATATTTAAGTTTAGTGCAAACCAAGGGTCTGTTTGGCACAGCTGCAGTTGCTAGAAGAATGGATTGTGAAACTGCTGTAGAAGAAGCTGTTGATCAAAAAGTTGTGGTGACTTTTACAATTTTTTTCTTTTTAAAAAACAAAAAAATCAAACTGCAACTTTCTAGCAGCAGCTGCATTAAACCAGGTCTGATGGCAAAAGCAGCTTTCAGCTATAATTTTTTGAATAAACAGACAAAATGCAAGTTTTGTTAAACAGAAAAAAACTATTGTGTGACACCGCACTGCCGCCCCAAACGCACCCTTAGCCTTCTTATATTACCGTGTTGATTGGATTAACATTTTGATTGACTAAGCCACTTTTAACCATCCTGTCAATGGCATCCTATGGTTAGATCGCCCCGCTTATCCATTCAATCCCTTTCTAGTTAGAACACCTTGATCATCTAGCTATATCCGACTAAATTTTGGTGCTTTATTCAGCAAAACCCCATCGATATGTAAAAATTAAAGTTTAAGGATTCCATATATAAATATATAAAAATTGGGTGGTATTTATGTAAATGCCCCTTTAATTATATTTCATCCCCTTCAATTGACCTCGTCAATGCTTTTCATATTTTAAATAAATATTAATTATAAGTCAAAAAAATATTACGCAATTTGACGTTTTTTTTTTTTGTCATTAGTTAATTATCAACTTGGTTATCAGCTAGTCATGGTTCTTTGAAGACCTCATTTGATTGTGAACTCATGATGCTTTCTGTTGATTTTTGTTTTTATGTGTGTCTGTGTGTGTTTATTTATCCCAATTTGTTAGTTGGAATCTGCGAGTCAGTTGTAAGCCCCAAAGGTCGGGGGTTCGAATTCCCCTCTGATGACGGTCGCTGTATAGAGGATGGTACTAGAATTGTTAGACACATGAGAGATGACAGAATGCTCCTATAATAGCCTCTGGTTAGAGCCTATTATACGAGCCTTCAGCCACCCCTAATGTGTCTAACAATTCGAGTACCACCTCTTAATGACCAACTATGTCAGAGGGGATTCAAACCTCCGACCTGAGGGGTCTTATACCGCGGATGCCAACCAACAAACCGGAAGACACTTCACTAAATATATATTAAAACTATAATATATTATTGTTATTAACATTATATGACCGAGATAAAGATAGTATTCAAAAGAAAAGGAGAAGTAAATACTAAGAAACTTGGGCTGGATTCATGACATCCGACACAATGTGCCAATTGTCATTAATCATAATAACTGTATAAACTAAGTTATGTACTTAGAAAATAGATATAAAAATGAAACGTCCGGTCCCCATTAGCCTTGCAGCGAAGTGGTCAAATGGCTACCGAATAACAACTCTTAACCACCCCAACCAAACCTTTTGCAGACATATGTGGTATTAATCACAAGTTTATTAAGAAATTCAAGTTCGTTAAGCTGATTGCATAATTAGGACTGAAACGGTAGAACTTTATTTTATTAGCATTTTAACCTTCTATTTATGGCAAATTCGTTAAGAGTGTAGATGATTTGTAATTGTAAAAGTAAATTATAACAGATAAGTTCATGAAAAGATATATCTCTATGTAGACATGATGCGTGTTAGAAAATTCGTAGTGGTAGAGTAACATATTATCGTCTAAGTGCTTAGATTGAGCGATCTTGGACTCGTTAGATTCATCTTATTGAGATGCTCAATTCAACTATAAGCTTGTACATTTGACGCCTGTTTAACCTTTCAAATATGCTCATAAAGTTTCGAAAATCAATTTAATGGCTTGATCGAAGCTTGATTTGACTCAAATTGGATCAATTTTGATATCATTTGGCCTGTCGCGTCAAGCTAATCAGTTTTACAATAAGTATGCTGAAATTGGAGCTTGTGATGACTTTTAATCAAAAATTGAATATTTCTTACTCAAAAGATCACTTTGAAACACATGTCATGCTTTGAGTTTCATGTCAGATAATGAATTTATTGATGAAAGTAACTTGGTCGATAATCATAGAGCCAACGTCCCTGATCAATCGAATATAAGCAAACTAAGAGATGATCCCAGGAGTTTGATAGCAACAACAGACTTTTGTCGAGGAAGATCGTTAAGGGAGCTAGAAAAGCAGCACAGATCGACTAATTAGAATCCCACGTCCTCAAAAAATTAATATGAAGTTGAGTGGATCCAAGGCCAAACGATCAAGGCCAAGTCAAGAGATGTGACTTGAGCTACAAATGCAACGCCAACCAACATATCAGAAAGTCCTAGAGAACCAACTAGCGTTCGACGTTGAGTGATCAAGGTCAAGGGTCCCATGATCGAGCAATCCAAAGTGAGTGGTTGAAGGATCAAGCGCCCAAAAATACATTCTAGCTGGAAGCTTATGATAGAACTCTCAATATTCTTCAAAGGCCATGTCTCTCCAATCTTACACCACTAGTGGAGAGCACTTAAACTTGAAATCTTATAACTAACAAAAACTTTAACATTGGAGTGATATGACACATCCTTTCTCGAAATGTCAACCCAATATAAATAGGGGCTATTATAAGAATCAAGGCAAGGGAGGGGGGCTCTTTCTTTTTCTTTCATTAAAAAAAATTTCCGAAGAGAATTTGTATTTTCTCTCAAATGTTCTTTCTCATTCCTCGTGCAATTTTATTCCTTGGGTGCGATCCGAGGACTAATTTTGATGTGATACACGAATGATTTAGATGATATAAATGTAAGAAAGCAAACTTTACATGTCACATACATAAATAGGTAGAATTTGGGCGGCATGTATAGGAGCAGGTAATCAGCATGCATGTATTATTCATTTTATAATCTACGTTTCGTTATTGCACAGTGATCATATATTAGTAGTTGCAACGACTTTAAAGCTAATATCAGATCAGCCTTCTCACAATTCGACCGTTATTTTATTAAACCTAACTGTTCATCACACCTCACAAAAACCTAATCTTCCAACCTCTAACGAACCCATTACTCATTCCCTCCTCCCACATTTATATAAGAAAACCTCATCATCCCTCCCATGACTACCTTCTCCAGCTCAACCAAACCTTCCAGACCCCAAACCATGGAGATTGGCACCAAAACCTCCACCTCTTCTTCTCTGTCCTTCTTCTTCCTTCTCTGGTTCTCCATGCAGATTCTCATCGCCAATGCAGAAGTTCACTACCATGACTTTGTTGTAAAAGCGAAGCCGGTGAAGAGGCTGTGCCACACACGCACGATTATTACAGTTAATGGCCAGTTCCCCGGTCCCACCCTCAAGGTCAGAAATGGCGACAGTCTTGCTGTCAAAGTTGTTAACCAAGCCAAGTATAACATTACTATTCATTGGTATGTTACAGCTCTATGTACAAAATCTATGTAAATAGTGGGGGATTATATATGATAGTATGTTTGATGAGTATACATGATTTTGTGGGCAGGCATGGAATCAGACAGATGAGAAATGGGTGGGCGGACGGGCCGGCTTATGTGACACAGTGCCCGATTCAGCCAGGGGGGGCTTATACGTATCGATTCAAGATAGAGAATCAAGAGGGGACGTTGTGGTGGCATGCACACAGTTCTTGGCTTAGGGCTACTGTTTATGGAGCTCTGATAATTTTTCCTAAGCATTCTGCTTATCCTTTTCTCAAACCTCACAGAGAGTTCCCTGTGCTTCTTGGTATGCTAATCTATTCATGAAAGTCTTACATACATACTACTCAATTCTTACATATTTACATATTTAATGTTTAAACATCAATTTTTTCACTTACATGCCATTTTACATGTGCATGAAAAGAAAGTTGAAGTTGTGGTAGAAAGAAATTGTTTCTTATTGCCCCCAAAAAATAGATGTATGTAATCTAACAGTAGCTACAACAATGACAGGTGAGTGGTGGAATCAGAACCCCCTTGATGTAATCCGGCAGGCCCTAAAGACTGGAGCGGCTCCAAACAGCTCTGATGCCTTCACCATTAACGGTCAGCCAGGAGATCTCTACAATTGCTCCACCAAAGGTGATTTAATCTCTCGCGTCATAGCCTATGCTCAAGAGCGAATATCACATGTTATATCATATCAGATATATGAATTGATAATATTATAATGAATGCCACCACACCATGATCATAATAAGATCAAATCTACAAGCGAACATTATGTATTACATATGCATGTGTGGTTTGATCATGGGTTCATGAATATCATTACACTATTATCATAATACAATCAAATCTTCATTATCTAAAAAATAGAGAAGTCTGAAACTCTTCCCGGTCATGCAGTACGATGTAGTCTTACTTTTGGCCATATTGTATTTTATGGCTTTCATATTGAGATATTTTTTTGATTTTTTGTACTTAGTGCAACATGATTGTATGAAATAAAAATAAAAAATACAATCATATTGTACTCTAAGACCGGGCTACCTACATAACATTTGATCCTGAGTTTGATGGTACTGAGGAAGCATTTACTTGAATATCATCTNAGTGCAACATGATTGTATGAAATAAAAATAAAAAATACAATCATATTGTACTCTATGACCGGGCTACCTACATAACATTTGATCCTGAGTTTGATGGTACTGAGGAAGCATTTACTTGAATATCATCTCAATATTACCGATACACATCAAATTCACACTCATTTACTCTTACTATCGACACAAATCCGATACCAATGCAGGAACCACCGTTTTCCCCGTGAGCTCCGGCGAGACGATACTCCTCCGCCTTATCAACGCCGCCATGATCACCGAGCTGTTTTTCTCCATCGCANATTTACATACAGACTACTCAATTCTCACATATTTACATATTTAATTTCTAAACATCAATTTTTCACTTACATGCCATTTTACATGTGCATGAAAAGAAAGTTGAAGTTGTGGTAGTTTTATGTGATAAGAAAGATTTTAGGGGTATAAATTTAAAATATAAAATTTAGATGTTATAACAGTAGCTACAACAATGACAGGTGAGTGGTGGAATAAGAACCCCCTCGACGTAATCAGGCAAGCCCTAAAGACCGGAGCGGCTCCAAACAGCTCTGATGCCTTCACCATTAACGGTCAGCCAGGAGATCTCTACAATTGCTCCACCAAAGGTGATTTAATCTCTCGCGTCATAGCCCACACTCACGAGCGAATATTACATGTGATATCATATCATATATATGAATTGATAATATTATAATGAATGCCACCACACTATTATCATAATACGATCAAATCTACAAGCGAATATTATGTACAACATATTCATGTGTGGTTTGATCATGGGTTCATGAATATCATCACTGCACTATTATCATAATACAATCAAATCTTCATCATCTAAAAAACTGAGAAATATGAAACTTTTCCCATTCATGTGGTACAATGTAGTCTTACTTTTGGCCATATTGTATTTTATGGCTTTCATATTGAAATATTTTTTGATTTTTTTTTACTTAATGCAACATGATTGTATGAAGTACAATCATATTGTACTCTAAGACCGGGCTACATACATAACATTTTATCCTGAGTTTGATGGTACTGAGGAAGCATTTACTTAGAATATATCTCAATATTACCAATGCACATCAAATTCACTCATTTACACTTATTCTATCGACACAAATCTGATAATCTTTTTAACTTGATGGCCTATTGAAATCAACACCAATGCAGGAACCACCGTCTTCCCCGTGAGCTCCGGCGAGACGATACTCCTCCGCCTCATCAACGCCGCCATGATCACCGAGCTGTTCTTCTCCATCGCAGATCACAAAATGACTGTGGTGGCCGCCGACGCCTCCTACACAAAGCCCTTCACAACCTCCGTCATCCTTCTCGGCCCCGGCCAGACCACCGACATCCTCATCCAAACCAACCAGCCCGCCGGCCGCTACTACCTCGCCGCTCAAGCATACAACAGCGCTCCACCAGGCACCGCTTTCGACAACACAACAACCACCGCCATCCTCAGCTACTCCAACAGCCCCATTTCCTCCCCCCCAAAACCCGCCGTCTTACCCGCCTTCAACGACACCGCAACCGCCATTGCATTCTTGGCGAGCATTAAGAGCCGGCGACCGGTCAAAGTCCCCGCTCCTGTAGACGAGCGCCTCTTCTTCACCNTGCATACGACAGCGCACCACCAGGCACCGCTTTCGACAACACAACAACCACTGCCATCCTCAGCTACTCCAACAGCCCCATTTCCTCCCCCCCAAAACCAGCCGTCTTGCCCGCCTTCAACGACACCGCAACCGCCATTGCTTTCTTGGCGAGCATTAAGAGCCGGCGACCGGTCAAAGTCCCCGCTCCTGTAGACGAGCGCCTCTTCTTCACCGTCGGGTTGGGTCTCTCCAACTGCCCGCCGGGAAGAACATGCGCCGGTCCGAACAACACTCGGCTGACCGCTAGCATGAACAATTACTCATTTGTGCTCCCGAAAGGTCTCTCTTTGCTGCAAGCAGCGCAGTCAAAGGTTCCCGGCGTGTTCACGACTGATTTTCCGGCAACCCCGCCCGTGAAATTTNCCTCTTCAACTGCCCGCCGGGAAGAACATGCGGCGGTCCAAACAACACTCGGCTGACCGCTAGCATGAACAATTACTCATTTGTGCTCCCGAAAGGTCTCTCTTTGCTGCAAGCAGCGCAGTCAAAGGTTCCCGGCGTGTTCACGACTGATTTTCCGGCAACCCCGCCCGTGAAATTTGACTACACCGGCAATGTAAGTCCGAACCTTTACCAACCGGTTAGGGCGACGAAGCTCTATCCGCTGAAATACGGCTCTGTTGTTCAGATAGTGATGCAGGGGACCAATATTTCGGCAGCGGAGGAACACCCGNCGTGAAATTTGACTACACCGGCAATGTAAGTCCGAGCCTTTACCAACCGGTTAGGGCGACGAAGCTCTACCCGCTGAAATACGGCTCTGTTGTTCAGATAGTGATGCAGGGGACCAATATTTCGGCAGCGGAGGAACACCCGATGCACATCCATGGATACGAGTTTTATGTTCTGGCTTCGGGGATGGGAAACTTCGACGCCAAGAGGGATACTGCAAAATTCAATCTTGTTGATCCGCCGCGGCGGAACACCGTGGAGGTGCCGGTGCTGGGGTGGGCGGTGATTAGGTTTGTGGCTGATAACCCTGGGGTCTGGTTCGTTCACTGTCATATAGAGTCGCATTTGACATGGGGATTAGCCATGGCTTTCTTGGTGGAGAATGGAGTGGGGAAACTTCAGTCAACCATTCCGCCGCCGCTTGATCTTCCCAAATGCTAGGAGTTTCAAGAGCTTTTGATTGAGTTTGTGATGGATCCGGATGGAAACTTTTGCTGCTCTGTTTGAGTTTAAGTTATTTGATTGGCTTCATCATTGTGTGTGTGCCTGGTTTGGGGATTTTAGGTAGCTGATTTTGATTGCTTGTTCTGCAAGTGAGAGTGGATTAATGGTCAGAAATTGTTTCTGCTGAATTACAGCAGGGGATTGCAGCACATTTCAATCTTTTTAGTCATGACTTCTTTCTGCGATTGCTTGCCAAATGATAATGCAAAATATATTTTTAATTAGAATGAATATGATATGATTTAATGTTTTTAATGTTGTATCTTATTTTATCCATTGCCTACCCAAAAGGCATAATAGTACATCATAGGCCGAAAGTTGCAATTTTTTTGCTTTTCTCCATGATTCCCTGCATAAAAAAAAGGTATCTATGATCTTGAGCACCAAAAGAAGGGTTGTAGGTTGATTTATACATGTACTATAATAAATAAAATTAAGAAAAAAAATTTAAATTTTATTATTTATATAAAAGAAATTGTGAGGCGCTTGTTGCTTCCACAATCGTGATCTTTCATAAGCCACAAAATGATATTGTCGATCACCGAAGCTTGTTGTATGTCAAAGCTTTTGAAATATATCATGATAAATGGTGGTTAATTGTGGGAGGGGGGATAATATAGAGAAATTATAAATTAAAGAGGGGGCAATTATCCACCTTATATATAATCTGATTCTGACCCTTTTAACAACAATAGCTTGTTGCTTGCCTCTTCAATAGTTATTGTTCGTTAGCCATCCAATGCTATTCTCAACCAGCATAACTTTTTTGTAGTTCAAAACTTTTGAAATATAGCATAATATCTCAAAAACCTAATCTTTCAATCTCTACAGAACTAATGACATGACCCCACCTCATGCTTTCACATAAAGAAAACCCCATATATCACCCCCATGCCCTCCATCACTACAGCCTACAAGCCCATAACTATGGAGATTAACAACCCTTCTTCATCTTCTTCCTTCTGGTTATTTCTCTGGTTCTCTCTTCTCTTCCTTGCACCCAATGCAGAAGTTCACCAACATGACTTTGTGGTACGCATTCTGTATCAAATATCATGCATATATGTATGTAGCTCTCAACTGATTCACAGAGTAAATCTCTTTAATAATAGATACAAGCCGTGCCAATGAAGAGGTTGTGCCGCACACGCTCAACTATCACAGTAAATGGGCAGTTCCCTGGACCAACTCTCCTTATCAGAAATGGAGACAGTCTAATTATCAGAGTTGTTAACCAAGCCAAGTATAATATTACTCTTCATTGGTATGTTGAACTACAAATATATGTATATTGGGCATTTACTTGCATGCATACCACCCGATTATGTATTTACATATCAAACATCTAAAGTTTACTTCTTATATTTTGTGTGAGCTTGTGGTGACAGTGTGGTTCATTATCACAATTTTTTTATGTTTGACACAATTGTACTTCTGTCTTTTTTTTTTTTAGAAGTTGCAACTTTAAGTTGTAACTAAATATGGTGGCTACTAGAAAGCTATGATCTGATTATATGAACCATCATAGTTTTTTGAGCAACAGTTTCACAGTTGCTTCTTCAAATAACTGCAGCCGTTACAAACAGTTAACCACCAAAGTGCCACCATTATAACTTTTAAACTTCTTATGTAAAATTTAAAAGTTGTAGTTGTTAGATATGTAAATATATAGGAAATGAGTGGCATGCATGTAAATATTTATATGTAAATTTGGAGTTGATATTTGTGCATTTGTGGGCAGGCATGGAATCAGGCAGCTGAGAAATGGGTGGGCAGATGGGCCGGCTTATGTGACGCAGTGCCCAATTCAGGCTGGAGGGAGTTATACATACAGGTTCAGTGTAGAGGATCAGGAGGGGACCTTATGGTGGCACGCTCACAACTCTTGGCTTAGGGCTACAGTCCATGGAGCCCTAATAATTCTTCCAAAGTTGCATTCCTCTTATCCTTTCGCCCCTCCCAAGTGTGAATTCCCACTCATTCTTGGTATTGTAATTTCTTTCCCAGTTATGGTCAAGTGAATAGGGTTGTTAATGATCGAGTTGAGCCGTTTCAAAATTGAATTGAGCTCGATTCGGTTCAAAATCAAAATGAGCTTACTCAAATTGAGTTGTTCGGATTTGTTTTAGCTCGGACTCAGCTCGATCAGTCTCAGTTGAAACTAAGCACAACTTGAAATCAACTCGAAATTTGCTCGTGACCTTCTATGATATTACATTACATAGACAACACATAAAAATTTACATATTTTAATATTTACATTCATAACCCTGAAATCTTTAACAAGCAACAATAATAATTATTGAATTAATTAACCTTAACAGGCGAGTGGTGGAGTGCAAACCCCCTGGACATAATCCGGCGAGCCCTGAAGACCGGCGCCGCCCCTCAGCCCTCCGACGCCCTCACNGGATTGCAGCACATTTCAATCTTTTTAGTTATGACTTCTTTCTGCGATTGCTTCACAAATGATAATGCAAAATATATTTTGAATTAGAATGAATATGATATGATTTAATGTTTTTAATGTTGGATCTTATTTTATCCATTGCCTACGCAAAAGNTGATTGCAGCACATTTCAATCTTTTTAGTTATGACTTCTTTCTGCGATTGCTTGACAAATGATAATGCAAAATATATTTTTAATTAGAATGAATATGATATGATTTAATGTTTTTAATGTTGGATCTTATTTTATCCATTGCCTACGCAAAAGGCATAATAGTACATCATAGACCAAAAGTTGCATTTTTTTTTGCTTTTCTCCATGATTCCCTGCATAAAAAGAAGGTATCTATGATCTTGAGCACCAAAAGAAGGGTTGTAGGTTGATTTATACATGTACTAAATTTAGAATAACATAATAAATAAAATTAAGAAAAAAAAAATTAAATTTTACTATTTATATAAAAGAAATTGTGAGGCGCTTGTTGCTTCCACAATGGTGGTCTTTCATAAGCCACAAAATGATATTGTCGACCACCGAGGGCTTGTTTTATGTAAAAGCTTTTGAGATATATAATGATAAATGGTGGTTAATTGTGGGAGGGGGGATAATATAGAGAGATTATAAATTAAAGAGGGGGCAATAATCCACTCTAGATATATATATAAGCTGATTCTGACCCTGTAACAACAATAACTTGTTGTTTGCCTCTTCAATAGTTATTGTTCGTTAGCCATCAAATGCTATTATCAACCAACATAAATTTTTTGTAGTTCAAACCTTTTGAAATATAACATAATATCTCAAAAACCTAATCTTTCAATCTCTACAGAACCAATGACATGACCCCACCCAATACTTTTACTCAAAGAAAACCTCATATATCACCCACATGCCCTCCATCACTACAGCCCACAAGTCCATAACTATGGAGATTGACAACCTTTCTTCATCTTCTTCCTTCTGGTTATTTCTCTGGTTCTCTCTTCTCTTCCTTGCACCCAATGCAGAAGTTCACCAACATGACTTTGTGGTACGCCTTCTATATCAAATATCATGCATATGTGTATGTAGCTCTCAACTGATCCACAAAGTAAATCTCTTTAATAATAGATACAAGCCGTGCCAGTGAAGAGGCTGTGCCACACACGCTCAACTATCACTGTAAATGGGCAGTTCCCCGGACCAACTCTCCTGATCAGAAATGGAGACAGTCTAGTTATCAGAGTTGTTAACCAAGCCAAGTATAATATTACGCTTCATTGGTATGCTGAACTACAAATATATGTATATTGGGCATTTACTTGCATGCATACCACCCCATTATGTATTTACATATCAAACATCTAAAGTTTACTTCTTATATTTTGTGTGAGCTTGTGGTGACAGTGTGGTGCATTATCACAGTTTTTTAAGTTTGACACAATTGTATTTTGCTTTTTTTTTTAGAAGTAACGACTTTAAGTTGTAACTAAATATGGTGGCTACTAGAAAGCTATGATCTGATTATTTGAACCATCAAAGTTTTTTGAGCAACAGTTTCACAACTGCTTCTTCAAATAACTGCAGTCGTTACAGACAGTTAACCACCAAAGTGCCACCATTATAACTTTTAAACTTCTTGTGTAAAATTTAAAGTTGTAGGTGTTCGATAGGTAAATATGTAGAAAATGAGTGGTATGCATGTAAATATTTATATGTAAATTTGGTGTTGATACATGTGCATTTGTGGGCAGGCATGGAATCAGGCAGCTGAGAAATGGGTGGGCAGATGGGCCGGCTTATGTGACGCAGTGCCCAATTCAGGCTGGAGGGAGTTATACATACAGGTTCAGCGTAGAGGATCAGGAGGGGACCTTATGGTGGCACGCTCACAACTCTTGGCTTAGGGCTACCGTCCATGGAGCCCTAATAATTCTTCCAAAGCTGCATTGCTCTTATCCTTTCGCCCCTCCCAAGTGTGAATTCCCACTCATTCTTGGTATTGTAATTTCTTTCCCAGTTATCGTTCAAGTAGAGCCGCTTCAAAATTGAATTGAGCTTGATACGGTTCAAAATCGAAACGAGCTTACTCAAATTGAGTTGTTCGGATTCGCTTTAGCTTGGAATCAGCTCGATCCATCTCAAAGTTGAAACTAAGCACAACTTGAAATCAACTCGAAATTAGCTCGCGACCTTTTGTGATATTACATTACATAGACAACACATAAAAATTTACATGTAATGCAAATTTCCATCAAACTAAATAATTCATAATTTCTTATTTAATACTCGAGGCATTGACATGCATGCTGCATCCTTTTTATCTGTTTGCATAACTAACCCCTAAATTTTCATATTTACATTCATAACCCTTAAATCTTTAACAAGCAACAATAATAATTATTGATTTAATTAACCTTAACAGGCGAGTGGTGGAATGCAAACCCCCTGGACATAATCCGGCGAGCCCTGAAGACCGGCGCCGCCCCTCAGCCCTCCGACTCCCTCACCATCAACGGCCAACCTGGAGACCTCTACAAATGCTCCACAAAAGGTAATACATTCCTTCACAATTTACCACCTTTTTACAATTTACAACATACAAACATGAAATCATCACTGCAGAAACCACCGTAATCCCGGTGGCGGCCGGCGAGACCATTCTCCTACGCTTTATCAACGCCGCCATGCTCACGGAGCTCTTCGTCTCCGTAGCCGACCACAATATGACCGTCGTAGCAGCCGACTCCTCCTACACCAAACCCTTCACAACCTCCGTCGTTCTAATCGTGCCGGGCCAGACCACCGACGTGCTCATCCATGCCAACCGGCCCGCCGGCCGCTACTACATTGCCGCCCGAGCATACCAAAGCGGCTCCCTCAACACCCCTTTCGACAACACAACCACCACCGCCATCCTCATCTACGAAAACCAAACCCCCGGTCACTCGCCGCCCAAGCTCCCTGTTTTACCGCCCTACAACGACACCGCCGCTGTCGCCGCTTTCTCGGCCGGTATTAAGGGCCTCTACGCCGTTAAAATCCCGGCACCAGTGGACGAGCACCTCTTCTTCACCGTCGGGCTGGGTCTGATCAGCTGCCAGCAGGGGAAAACTTGCAGCGGTCCAAACGGTACTCTGTTCACCACCAGCATGAACAATTACTCATTTGTTCTGCCTAAAGGTCTCTCTTTGCTCCAAGCCGCACAATCAGGGGTTCGCGGCGTGTTCACGACTGACTTCCCGGCTTCCCCGCCGGTCAAATTTGACTACACCGGCGATAACATAAGCACCAGCCTCTACCAACCGATGAGGGCGACGAAGCTCTACCCGCTGAAATACGGTTCTGTTGTGCAGCTGGTGATGCAGGGGACTAATATATACATGTCGGAGGAACACCCCATGCATATCCATGGCTACGAGTTCTTCGTGCTGGCGACGGGGAGGGGAAACTTCGACGCGAAGAGGGATGCGGCGAAGTTCAATCTTGTAGACCCGCCTCGCCGGAATACGGTGGGGGTGCCGGTGAAGGGGTGGGGGGTGATAAGGTTCGTGGCTGATAACCCTGGGGTTTGGTTTGTTCATTGTCATATTGACTCTCATCTTTCATGGGGGTTAGCCATGGCGTTTGTGGTGGAGAATGGAGCGGGGGAGTTGCAGTCCACCGTGCCTCCGCCGCTTGATCTTCCCAAGTGTTAGGAAATGAAAATGAGATCGATTTGTCTGGTGCAGTGGTTGCTTAACACCTTAGCAGGTTTTCTTTATTTCTAGGTTATGAGTCGTTGTCTCTGCTTGAATGAAGCCATGGGGAAGAAGAAGAAGAAGCTCTGTTTATCAGTTTTTTTATAATATAATCATATAATTATCGTTAATCACTAGCTTTAAACCGTGATGGATTTGGGGGATATGCCTGTAAATATGAATATTTTATGTGTTAGATATGTAAATACAAAAGAATAATGTGGAATGTATACAAATGGCACCTGCTCATTTACAAATTCGCACCTGTTAATGCTCTATTTCACGAAAAAATATTACCTCAGGAGTATCAATGAGGAGGTGTCACGTGACATTATGGTGGGACCACTGTATACGTGACACTTCCTCATTGGAGTATTGATGCATCAGTACTTCTGAGGTAACATTTTTTCTTATTTCACAAATTGGTTCAAGTTCGAACTCCCTAAAACCAAGGTTTTACTTATAAGGGAAATTACATATATANCAAACTCTTGTCGTCTTATGACTACGTGATTAGGGCTGTTAAAAGGACTCTTTGTTCGTGAACAGCTCGTGTTCGGCTCGTTAAGCAAACTAGCCGAACACAAACACACCTTTTGGGCTCGAAATATAAACGAGCCGAACACGAGCCTCGCATGCCTCGCTCGTGTTCGGCTCGTTTACACCCCTATCATGAATGACTATTATAGCTCAAATCTAAAATAGACAGAGGCTGTTTTGAGACTTCTATAAATTCTGGACGGAAAATAATTCCATATAAATTGTCAAAAATTATTCTTGCACTTTTCAATTATATTTGCAAAATCACAAGCCGCTGCTTAAAAGTGATTTCTTTAATTTAATGTAGCTTTCGCTTTCATAAAAGCCTTTTGGTGCAGTCATTGGCTTGTTGAGGAGTAGAGGCCTAGGTGGCTTTTGGGAAGAGCAAACAAATCTAATTCACTTTTCACTGTAGATCCACAGAAAGTAATTTAAAACATTGCGGTAAGTCTATGCCCCTATGACCTTTTTTAAGTTTTGTTCCTTTCAAANGCTCATTTACAAATTCGCACCTGTTAATGCTCTATTTCACAAATTGGTTCACGTTCGAACTCCTTAAAACCAAGGGTTTACTTACAAGGGAAATTACATATATACCACATATTGTTTATGTATTTACATATCTATCACCCAAAGTTTGCTATTTACAATTATAGCATCTTGGTGTCAATTCTAAAAAAAAGTGCATGCGGTATTTTTTAAATCAAAATGTCGTTTTTATAAGAGTTACGTATAGAATTTATAGATGCGTCAAAATAGTTATGAGACTATTTAATTGAAGTTGAAATAATTCTCATGAAGTAGGGCTGGCAAAACGGCTCGTTGTTCGCGAACAGCTGTTGTCGACTCGTTAAGAAGCTCGTGTTCGGCTCGTTAATTTTGTTCGATAAGTTAACGAGCCGAACACTAACAAAGATGTGTTTGGCTCGTTTTGGCTCAAAATACTACTCATCAAGTTTATATATATATATATATAAAAGTAGTATTTAAAAAAAATCTAATTGGCTAAAGGCTACAAAGCTTTATATTCAATTAAAATATTGATTAAAAAAATAGAATAAAAATTCTTAAATTAGATTCAAATGATGTTTTAATATAAATAATAATTTTTAAAT
>JXCR01146001.1:160514-213135 GCA_002079205.1 Phalaenopsis hybrid cultivar
TATATATATATATATATATATATATATATATATATATATATATATATATATATATATATATATATATATATATATATATATATATATAATAGAATAGCCAAGGCTATATTATAAGAGTCTCCACTGATCTCTAATGTGTTCAAATCTTCGACCTGAGATGTCTTATGCCGTGGATGTCAATCAAAAGGCTGGGTACGGTTTTAGGTCAAGATTACACTACAGGAATTATTAGATTAGTGTCAAACACGATTTTTTCCGACGCTGTTCTCGATCTGCGTCGAAAAAAACTTAATGTTAAAATAGACGTCGCTAATTAATTTTCAGTAGACAAGAGTTTTCATACAAAAAAAAAAACAAATATTTAAAATTTAGAGACAATTTTCTAATTTTTGTTGGTTGATTTGAAATTTTTAGCATACACGTGAATTCATGGCATGTGAGCGTCGAGTGTTTCTAAACATTGATGAGAAAGAAAGCATATCCTGACGATCAACTTTTGATTATTGATCAGAAAATTGTAAGCTATTATAGATGTTATGGAAGTGGGTGAGAAAAAGGGGAAAGTGCGTCGTAATGAACAATAATCATACACATCGATTAGTCTTTTCTCATAGATGATTCCTTGCGTAGAGATGAGGGATTATAATATGTGAAGTTATATGTTTTACTCAGCTTTTAATGAAAGAAATGTTACATCCGAAGTCCGAACGGATAATTTTGTCTGAACACCAATTAAATTTTACTTAGCAAAAGATGGTTATAAATCATTTTTTTCTTTATTGGAACATCATTTTACAATATTTTACATAAGTACGACCTTATTTTACTACATGGTTGGACATCATGGTTCTTTAGTAAATGTTTTATGAACGTTTCGTTTCGTATACAACATGGTTTTACATCATTTTCTGACCAGTACAACTATGTTGTACTACATATTATAATATGGGTAAATACATTATGAACAATTAGTCTATAGTTTAACATAATTTTAACATCATTTTTTGACGAGTACAACCATTTTGTACTACATATTATAATGTAGCTATATGCATTATGAACATTTGGTCTATAATATAACACGATTTAAAATCATTTTTTCAGCATTATAACCATGTTGTACTACATGTTATAACATGTGTAAGGGCTTAAAATCGTTTGTTCTATAGTTCAACATAGTTTTAAAATTATTTTTCAATGAGTACAACCATCTTTTATTAAATATTATAATATTGATAAGGACATTATGAACATTTGGTATATAATAAAACATGTTTTTAAATCTTTTTTTTCATTAGTATAATCATGTCGTACTACATGTTATAGCATGTGTAAGAGCTCAAGAATGTCTGATCTATAGTTTAACAAGTTTTTAACAACATTTATTTACGAGTACAACCATATTGTAATATAATTTAATATTGGGGACGACATGGTACACCATGTTATACTTCATGTTATACACCATGTTGTACTTCATATAACATATGCAAGGGCTTATTTATTTATAACATACCTATTATATTTAACTATAATCATGTCTCAGTCAATTAATTTGTAGAGATTGGTGCAAGAATGTAATGATAAAGTTCCTATATATTATGATCCAAATTCTGTAACCTGTATTGTGACTATACACATGATATGGATTTAAGCCTTCGAAAGGATCATAATAGTTATTGGTGAAATTCAAGGAATAATAAACTATGCTCATGATGGGTATGTGGTGTCCCAATTTGTCTACGTCTACATGTTATGGATTACTCATCTCTTCCTATGACTACCCACTTTGAACCATGTCGCTCCCATTTTGCTTTCGTTGGTATCATCTTGACGGCCTGATTAATAATGAGCTGTCGCTAGTTTGAGTTTTGACGATTTGTCCTCTGCCTATATGGTCCGAATGTGCTTTGACGTATTGGGATTTCTATTAGGAAGATTCAGTTATTTCACAGACTCAGTAGGTCGATGATCTGTCACCCATGCGGGACCGTGAGAGATTCACTTTTTGCTCCATGGCTTAACAGGAGCTTTGAAAGCATCGAAGCATTCTCATGCAAAATAACCGTCCCTTGATAGTCCTATGTTAGTTGTCACTTTAAATGTAGGCAGAACTCCCTTGATCAAGAGTAATCCTGGGGAGCCCCTAAGATGTAATTAACTAAGTGGGATAAATCCGCTTGAGAGCACTCTAGACCCCAGAACAGAAAAATACACCTTAATCTCAGGTTGTGGGTAGCTTTCGTATGCATTCTTTCGATGATATTTGACACTAGTTATTTCAATCTGATCTTGTTTGGATGTATATGTTTGACATATCCTAACGATGTTTGCTGCACGAAAATTCTCTACATTCTTTCTTTTATTTGTCAACATTTGTCGTCTATCATGTTTTTCTGGTTCCTCTCTTCTCTCGATCATTCATATGATCTGAAAAAAAAAAAACTTATTCATAAAAGATAAGTATAAGAAGATAAACAAACTGACGACTCTTTTAAAAATAAAAAGAGAAAGGAACAAAAATAATATATTATGAGCTAATCTATACACTTCAATTACACTTCAATTCTCTACATTAATACTATAAGAAAAAGGTATGGACATCGATTTGACTTCTACATCAAATATTGGTTTCACCCCCTAAAAGTAAGCTCAAGTTCTACACCTTCTAATTTATTTTTTTCAACCATTACATTACATTTGTAGGTTAGCCTCCTAGATCAGCACTTTACATGCTTTTTGCTTTCACTTTATAATCATGACAACAATTGCACCTATATTCAAGAGCAATCTTTATAGGAACATAAAGCTGAAATCACTACTAAATTGAAAACTTTAACTTTAAGCATGACACCATTCTATTGAATTTGAAACTCATTTCAAATTCTATAGGGGTTTGAGTCTATGTCCACACACACACACACACACACACACACACACACACACACACACACACACACACACACCTCTCTCTTATACACATCTNCACACACACACACACACACACACACACACACACACACACATGCATGCATACCTTTTAATCTCTATGTATTTTTGTACCTAACACCAAAATTGTTATAATTTTTAGGTATATGTCATGCATAAAATATGTATTTCATTTTTTGAAAGTTAAAATAGTTGTATTTTTACGCGACAAAAGAGATTTGGGTGGTATAAATGTTCAAAAGTAAAGTCTAAGTTTTAGATATCTAAATACATAAGATATATGCACACATACATACATCTCGAGGTCAAATTGCAAACTTTTAAGCATTATTTGAGTAAATAAATCAACGACCCCCAAAGCTTTTGTGCTCAAGTGGATGGAGAAGTATTAACATATGGGCTGCAGTTTCATAGACGGCCCATTATTAAGCTCTGAGCAATGATTTGGTTCAACTACAGGCCCAAATAATTGTGTTTACAGAAGCCCATCAGGCAATGAGAAACATGCTTCTATAATGACTTATTGAGACATATTTTATAACAATATGCTATGTCTCATTTGTCCCCTCTTGCATGGATAGCAAGTTGAAACTAGCCAAACACACCAATCAAACCAAAAACCTTAGCTATTTAGGATGTAACCATTCCATTGAACTCAACAAAGGTTCATAAGAAGAGATTTTTTATTATTTGATCTTCAATTTAGAATCTATTCTATTTGATAGGATTGACCTTAGCTAGCTTAGGGGACCTTAGACGGTACCGGTAAACTCAACTGGTGGCATAAGCACTTTTATTTTTTTCCTAATTCATTCAATCACATGAATTTATAATGTAATTGACTATTGAATCCAACGAGCTTGACTTGTGCTCTCGGGTTTATCTTATGATTAAATCAACTGAAATATCCTTTTAACCCTCGGAGGCAATTGGTGAATTTCAACCAAATGATTCAATCATACTCAATTTTTTTTTTTTATTATTGTGTTTAAATCTTCAAACTATAAGCGAATTGACCATAATTGATTATTAGATATGGCTAAATTACTTTAAACCCTAACTTGACCAAATATGACCCACATTAAGTTAGTAGAATTCATAAATGGAAATGGAAATTTTTCCCTAGGCCAACCCTTTCAATTGATCTTTAAAGGTTTAAGATGCAACAAACTAGATAAATGGATCATTGATGTAGCTCAATTAGACCCCTTTAGCCCAAATGAACCAACATAACTCTATTGGATCAAAACTGTTAAACTGAATCTCTTTACATCAAAACCCTTGGTTGATTGAAAAACTATGATAGAACTCTACATTTTTGTATAAAAGTTTAGTCTTAAAATAATTCACTATAAAAATAGCTAGTAGTTCATCACCTGTAGAGGCCTCAATAGCATACAAAAAGTTTTATTTCCAAGAGTTTCCTAATTAAGTGTGCATAAATTAGAGCATATTATCAATAGGCGAAAGCAAAATTGGATACCTCATAGTGAGAGGAAATTAAGGGACAAATATTAGGCAGGGCACATGCTAGGCCTTGAACTCAAGATATGATAGTTATGCTTCACAACACATCCATAGCTCCATGGAGACTCTATATCATTAAATTCTCCTTCTTTAAATGCATCTTCTCAACCAAAATTTTGCATTAAGCATAATCCCCACATGTTGTGGTATACATTTCAACACTTCAAAACATAATCATTAAAAAAAATCACTAAATATTGCCAACATCTATTCAAATTGATAATACAAGCAATATCGAAGCTCAATAAAAATTATATTTTTTCATCTTTTCTTGAGAAAAATATTACGTGTAGCTGACTGTATGTCTGGATGATGATTCAGATGTGTGAATATCATCGTGATCACACTAAAGCCCTCCAAACTTGTCGTCCAGACATGCAATGACATATATAATATTTTCTCTTTCTTTATTTCTCCAATCATATTCCCAGCCTCGCCTGCTACTAGGGTTGTAAACGAGTCAAGCCTGAGCAAGCTCAGGTTCGGCTCGTTTGATATTGGCTCGTGTTTGAAATGGCTCGTGGAACAGTGTGTTCATGTTCGACTCAAAATTGGTAACACCTCGATAGCCAAACAAGCAACCAAGCAAGAATATGAAGCAAAAGAGTATCGAGCAGTTAACTATCCAAAGAGAAATAGAAGAAAATATTAGTAGAAGAACATAAACAACAAACCCTAAGCTCTCCCTATCGAAACCCTTTCGCGATTTTGAGAGGAGAAGGAGATGACTCGGAAGAGGAAGAGAGCTGAAACAAAACTTTCGAGAGCAGAAAAATGCAAACGACAAACCCTAAGCTCTCGCCGTTAAAATCCTTTTGTGATTTTGAGAGGAGTTGGAGAAGGCTCGGAAGAGGAAAAGAGTCGAAACAGATGTTTAGAGAGCGGAGGCCGGCCAGATTAACGATTTAGAGTTTGTTTAGTTATAGGGTTATATCTATTATATTATAATATTTATATAATTTATATAATATAAGTAATACAAATATATTATTATTATCAATTTATTATATGTTATAAATTATAGGATTTATTTTCTTAAAATATAATATATTTTTTTTCAATTTGATTGATTATAATTTATAATATTTAATTCTATGAATATTGTATATATTTATTTTCGAGCCAACTTGAGCCGAATATCAGCAAAGAAATTTTTGTTCGTGTTCAGTTTATTTGCATTTCAAGCTTAAAAATTGATTAGCGTTCGACTCATTAGGCCTAACATACGAGCCGAACACGAGAAATTTGACAGCCCTACCTGCTACGTACGCATTCCCTGCAGCTTGAAACAAGATTAAAATAAGTAGGGCTTAATTAATTGCCACCAGAAAAGAGAATCTGTCCGACACATTAAATCCTCTTATCGGTGACTTGTGTGTTTTTTTAATCATCGCCCAATCAACCATGAGATGTCTGTTCCTCTCCATTGTTTACATCAACCTCTGCGCTGGACAAACTCACAGAACATTATACAATCTTCCTCTCCATAACAAGAAGGAGACGAAGGAGCAGAAGAGTGGGGCTGAAGGCAACATGTGAGGGCATTAAATGCGAAGAAAGTGGGCATAAGACTAGGGGTAATGGAGACTTGAGTAAGACTAGGGGTAATGGAGACTTGTAGTCTCAACCATTGATTCCATTTTCATATTTTTATTTGCTGATCTCTGCTTAAANGGGGGTAATGGAGACTTGTAGTCTCAACCATTGATTCCATTTTCATATTTTTATTTGCTGATCTCTGCTTAAAACCCTAATGCTAATCAGCAGTTTGTACCTCTGTTTTATAATCTCTAGGGCCTTAATTTGCTGTCGGATCTCATTAATATGATTCCCTCTTCTGCTAACCTGAGGTTTATGACATCTGGTCATCTGTCAGCATCATGTCAGTGACTAATTGCATACACAATTATGCTTTCTTTTTCTTAATTTGATCTCATGAGTCATTGATTGAGTAGATTTATCATTTGAGTCAAGAATTGTGAATAAGATTTTGATTGGATGATCTTTTATCTATATTTATTCAAAATGTATTTAATATGTTATAACAAATTAATTCATATTTTTTTGTGTTTTATGTAATTTGATTTTTTTGTGAAGTAGATTTAGGATCTGTTTGAGGCAGCTGCAGTTTATTGAATAATCTGCCGATAAGTTAGGTGTGGTGATTAAAAATAATATACTGATAAGCTAGGTGTGGTGGCTATTACAAATTTTTATTTTTTTGAAAAAGTCGTACCCCAGCCAAAAAACTTCCACCGCACTTAGAAAGGTGCGGTGTGAAAACGCTGTTTTCAGCGTTTTGAAAACGCATAAGTTGTCAAAATGCAGTTTACTCAAACGGGTCAGGTGCGTTTTCAAAACGCCAACACACCAAATAAGCTGCACCAAACGGAGACTTATTTTCTATTTGCTGACGAGAGAAATTTTTTAAATATTATCTATTTTATAAAAAATAGGCTTAAGTTGTTTATCATATGATTAGCGATGATCACTCATAATGTTAACCAATTTACTTAATCATAACATTGCATTACATTTTACTAAAATTGTCAATTGATTATGTTGTTTGCATGCAATTTAATATAGAGAAATTTACATAAGTATCACCCAATTCCTATGTATTTATTACATGCATAATTCCTATATATGTCACATTAATTATACAAGAAAAAGTACATTTCATATTTTAAATGTCAACATAGTAGTATTTTTTTTATGTGATATGACAAATTTGGGTGGTATAAATATAAAAAAGGAAAAAATTAGACATTTGGTATGTAAATACATAGGAATTGGGGGCGGTATGCGCGTAAATGCTTATATCATTTAGTTTAATTTTATATTTATTGACACATAACATTCCAAAGCTCACCCAATTAGATCACAAATGGCTCAATCTTGTGTAAACATGCCAATAACACATCATTACAAATCTACCTTGGTCACAGTTAGACTAGTCATCAAGACTCAAATCACTGTCTGTCACGTGAATAGTTCGGGTCCTTTTAGTAAAAAAAATCTAAATAATTTAATATACAGTGGGGTCGGACTGTACAAGTGGCAGACAGAAAAGATTTTCTATATTGCATCTATGCCCTTTCTGTTTATTAAATTATAATTGCATATTGCAACAATTTGTCGATTTCTTGTGAAGGTTCAGGACAAGTCACTTCAAACAAACTAAAACATCAAGTGTTACAAACCATGCCATGAGAGCATATACTTTACTTTTACAATGTAAATNATTTTTTATTGCATATATACCACATAATTCTTATGGATTTACATAGATATGTGACACCAAAATATTCAAATTTATATGCATATTATATCAGAAAAATCATTATCATTATCTTCTTAAAAGTGAAATACATCTTTTCATACATATGTTATGACACCGATGTGTTATAAATGTAACCAATGGTGCCAATTTTGGGGTGCTAGATATTTTACATAAATACATAAGAATTTATGTTATGCATGTAAATTTCCCACATCATAATAGTTAAAAAGCAACATAAAATATAAGTATTAAATTATGCATGTCATGTGGTTGTTTTCCTGCATCCCTCTCCAAGTTCATATAATTATCTTAAAAAAAAAAATTTAAGGATAATTACATGCATACAGGTCACTCAAAATATTGATATTTACAAATTAATCATTCATGCAATTTTTTTAAACTACAGAACCCGATGTATTTACTCATGCCACAATCAAACTATTGAGAAATTGATATACATGAAAAATACGAGTATTATATATTAGCTGTGTCACTTGAAAGAGAAGCGAAGAAGGAGAAGAAGAAGAAGAAGAAGAGTGGGGCTAAAGACATGTGAAGCCATTAAATGCGAAGAAAGCAAGCATCTCCTANCTTATGTGATATGACAAATTTGGGTGATATAAATATAAAAAAGCAAAAGATTAGACATTTGGTATGTAAATACATAGGAATTGGGGGCGGTATGCGCGTAAATGCTTATATCATTTAGTTTAATTTTATATTTATTGACACATAACATTCCAAAGCTCACCCAATTAGATCACAAATGGCTCAATCTTGTGTAAACATGCCAAGAACACATCATTACAAATCTACCTTAGTCACAGTTAGACTAGTCATCAAGACTCCAATCACTGTTTGTCACGTGAATAGTTCGGGCCCTTTTAAGAAAAAAAAAATCTAAATAATTTAATATACGGTGGGGTCGGACTGTACAAGTGGCAGACAGAAAAGATTTTCTATATTGCATCTATGCCCTTTCTGTTTATTAAATTATAATTGCATATTGCAACAATTTGTCGATTTCTTGTGAAGGTTCAGGACAACTCACTTCAAACAAAGTAAAACATCAAGTGTTACAAACCATGCCATGAGAGCATATACTTTACTTCTACAATGTAAATAATAGCATTATTTTGATGTTATTTAAAGATTTCAGAATATGTGATTCTTCCAAATGCATCCATTTCATAGTTTAAAAGACATATAGTTGTTTGATTTGTAAATAGCAATGTTTGTTGTGATCTGTATGTAATAATCCCTTCATAATTTATTAGTGTGGCATTTTGGCAGCATGTGATGGGGGGGGAATTCTTTTAGCTGAGGCAAAGGAATTCTGTCAGAAGGACAGCAAATTAAATGCTCAGCAGATAATGAGCAGATGCTACGCTATACATTGTCATTGACCAAATCTTCACACATTTCACAACATATATCCCATTCAATTCTGTATTTGCATATCTAACATCTAAATTGATCAGTTGTGCTACATATGTAAATATTAAATTGTGTGTGTTAGACATGTAAATTCATTGGAGCTGTGTGGCATGTACATATTGTAAAATCTCACAACTTTATTCAATCTACAAACATATTTGAATCGATAAGCGGAAGCGAGATAGGATCATACATACCTCCAGCCATAACTTATACGAATAGAGTTGACACTCACAACTCACACGACAAATTTTCTGTTATAGATCTTCTAAGTTTTTCTCACTCACAATCCGATAGTGCAAATAAAATGAAGATGAGCAAGCTTATGGACCAAAACAGCAAGCATCACATCTAATTTATAGTGTTCTGTCCATCACAAAGTTCAATAGATATGAGCACATTATGAAATGTTACTAAATTCATGTGTTGAACTTAGACACTATATGGACCATATTCTAAAATTTATTTCTCTTAAAAACACTAATGAATTCCAACGATTATTAAAATTAAAACAGAGTTTTAATTAATTTGAAAATTCCAATAGGTATTGAAAAAAAAATCCCATAGATATATGCCCTTTTTTTTTATTTAAGAAGATTGATAGTTTTACAAATCAAATAAATGTAAATATCATACTCTTCTGGTATGTAAAAGTAATATTTTTTCAATTAATATTATACTGTATTATTCTGTAATGATATTGTGCAGAATCATAGACATAGAAAACAACACATTTATGAGCTTTGCTCACCTGCCCAATTATTCTTCATGTGAATAAATTAATCTTTATGATATTAATAAACTTGAATATAATGTTACATATATGTGGCTTAAAAAAGTAAAATGTATGCATCATTTATCATGAATAAGGTAGTTTGAGGCTATAAATTACTTTTTTTTNAGAGAAATAAATTAGAAGCGTGCCTCTCTGCACACTGCAGGTTCCTTTCTTCATTTTTACTTAAGCTTCTGTTCTTCTGACATGACACTAAATTAAACCATGAGAGCAATTCACAGGGATTTACAAACATTTCACTAATTTTATTTTATGTATTTACATATTAAACGCACCTGAAGTTTGATATTTCCCATGTATATCTCACTTACAAAACATAATGACTATAATATTTTTCGTGTCATGTTAAAAATTTGAACGATAGATAGTGTGGTAGATCCAGGGGGTAAATTCGGTTTTTTATTTATAGGAGAGTAATTTGGACTTTTGTACATCCTGAAATATCACTTTGTCATTCGTTACACTGCAATCCACCCTTTGATATATATGCATGCAAAAAAGAATGTTTATATGCTAAGTGTAAATAAATAGCAACCATTCAACTTCACTGACTAACCACTTCAAATTCTCCATCAAATAGTAAGAACAATCTAAAAAAAACAAAATGTTTTTTTAGAAAGGTAGTGTGCACATTAAACTTTGTTTAATGAAACATGATGCTTAATCTACCTTGACGATAATATTTTGGATAGGCTCCACGGGCAAAATCAAATTTTTATTTGTGGGAGGGCAATTTGACCTTTTGCTCCTCCTGAAATATTAATTTTGTCTTTCTTGAAATATCACTTTGCCCTTCTTTGCCCCAGCACCCTGTTACATTGGATCTAAGGGGGGCAATGTAAAAAATGAATGTTTATATGCTAAGTGTAACTAAATAACAACTATCCAATTTCACTCACTAACCACTTCAAATTCTCCATCAAATGGTAACAAAATGTTCTATGGAAAAGTAGCGTACACATTAAACTTAGTTTAATGAACCTCACCACATGCACTTAGAGAACACAACGCAATTTTTAATTCCATATGTTTATTGTATGAGTTGGAACTAAGATTCCTAATGATAAAGAATTTTATCCCTGTCAACATCTGCATGACTACATCTCTATAAGCTAAGAATTTTAAATTTATCCAAATAAAAACAAATAATTTAAAATATACCCTAAGCTTCTCCTATTAGGATAATCTCACTAGGCTTAATCAGTCCTTACTGTCTCCACCTACCTTTTAAAGCTGCAACTATAAATAAGCTCACCCATCAAACTTCCATTTTCACCTCTCTTATTACAGCTTACAAGTTAATCAGCCATTAATTATCTGCCTAATACTCACCATTCTTCAACCACCTTTTGTGTAAGATTCAGAAGAGCATTAATGGGAGGAAACTCTCCATGTGCTTCCTGCAAACTATTAAGAAGACGTTGCACCAAGGACTGTATCTTCTCCCCTTTCTTCCCATCTGATGATCCTCAGAAATTCGCTATTGTACACAAAGTCTTTGGAGCCAGTAATGTTAGTAAGATGTTGCAGGTATTCATTGTTTTCCTCTTATATATAGTCAGGCATCTGTTTGTCAGTTGTAAGTTTCTCTACTCTGAGTTTGATTCCCCCCGAGCGTAGGGTATGGTACTCAAATTTTTAGATGCATGAGGAATGACCGAGACTCGTATACTAGCATCTGACCATTCTTTTGATATATATATAACTCTGAATGCTTCCAATATATGGAGAGATCATTAATTTCTACAACAAATTCAAATAAGTTATTAAATTTTTAGTTTGAATTTCTTGACAGTCTTACAAATAAGTAGTAGCATAAAGCTTGTTATGATTAGAGTTGCAACCTACCCCAAAAATAAATAAGTAAATGGGGTAGGTTTCAACCTTAAAAAACCAAGGAAGTTCAGACAGGCCTTCTATATAGCTGGCCTGCGATATAGTCAACGGAAAGGATTCACTAAAATACAACAAAATAATATAAATAAATAACTATTAATAGAATATCTCACATAGTTTAGCCAAAATCATTCTCTTAAGAATGAAAGTGGGTCCATAATTTGAAGTGATTGTTATTTTCTCTTGTACGTGCTTCATTTATTTTGAATATAAATATAAGATATTAATATAACAATAGAAATAAATAATTTATACTGTAAAATAACACTGAAAACTAATATGTATATTGATATTAAAGTTTGAAGTCTTTTTTATTTATTTTTTTTATATTGGACATGGTATAAGAAACTTATAGTAGTTCATATGTGCATCATTGACGTAGCGTAGGAGCTTTTTCTCTCTCGAAGTGACATTTAGAGGAAAATTTTTTACATTGAGAGTTCGGATGCATCTAAATTCTGTGTATGACAATGTTGTATACTATTGTACACATGTTTGTACAACAGTGTACAATAATGATGTATATGTAGTCCAAATATATTCAAACTTCATACATAATATTCTCTCCTTATAGATGGGGGTCCTTATCATATATTTATAATAAAAATTTGATGAATGTATAAAACATTTCTCTTCTCTCACACATAAGAGAAGAACAAATACAACATGAGGCCATAGCACTCTCCCTTTATAACAAATAACACAAACAAACCATTAAGATTACATAGTCTTAAATGAATACAAAAGATTACATATATTTCTCATGACTAAACTACATCACAAAATCATAAGAGCAACACTGCATGTTAGAATACGAGTGTGTGTTTTGGGGGTTGTGGTAATACCACTAAATTCATACATATCTTGTTCGCACGTAATATTTTTTCGCGTTTGAGTATCTCTGATTATATTTGGTGCATGCAATGCAGGAGCTTCCAGTTCATCAGAGAGCTGATGCAGTGAGCAGCCTGGTCTACGAAGCTAATGCAAGGATGCGAGATCCGGTGTACGGCTGTGTAGGAGCCATCTCCTACCTCCAGAATCAAGTCTCTCAGCTCCAGATGCAGCTAGCTGTAGCACAAGCTGAAATTCTATGTATACAGATGCAGCAAGACCAGTCCTTGACTCATGAGAATCTCCATGACCAAAATATGATCTCTCCTCAAGATGATAACTCTCTTCTCGATCCCATTCCTCATCAGCTGATGNATAGAGTCGACGCTCACAACTCACACGACAGATTTTCTGTTATAGACCTTCTAAGTTTTTCTCACTCACAATCCGATAGTGCAAATAAAATGAAGAGGAGCAAGCTTAAGGACCAAAACAGCAAACATCGCATCTAATTTATAGTGTTCTGTCCATCACAAAGTTCAATAGACGTGAGCACATTATGGAATGTTACTAAATTCATGTGTTGAACTTAGACACTATATGGACCATATTCTGAAATTTATTTCTCTTAAAAACACCAAGGAATTCCAACGGTTATTAAAATTAAAACAGAGTTTTAATTAATTTGGGAATTTCAATAGGTATTGAAAAAAAAAATCCCACAGATATATGCCTTTTTATTTATTTATTTAAGAAGATTGAGAGTTTTACAAATCAAATAAATGTAAATATCATACTCTTCTGGTATGTAAAAGTAATATTTTTTCAATTAATATTATACTGTATTATTCTGTAATGATATTGTGCAGAATCATAGACATAGAAAACAACACATTTATGAGCTTTGCTCACCTGCCCAATTATTCTTCAGGTGAATAAATTAATCTTTATGATATTAATAAACTTGAATATAATGTTACATATATGTAGCTTAAAAAAGTAAAATGTATGCATCATTTATCATGAATAAGGTAGTTTGAGGCTATAAATTACTTTTTTTTTCCATAAATAGTTTATATAATACATATATGTATGAATGTATATATATAGATACATATATGTATGTATAAATCTATTCATAATGCTTAATAATGTTTTGTGTGTATGTGTGAATGCCTCGTATCCCGACCTGTTGGTTGGCATCCGCGATATAAGACTCCTCGGGTCGGGGGTTCGAATCCCCTCTGGTACAGTTGGCCTTAAGAAGATGCTACTCGAATTGTTAGGCACATAGGGGTGGCTGGAGGCTCGTATAATAGCCTCTGGTCATTTCTTTTCAATATATGTATATATCTAAGGAACTAAGCATTATGAAGCCATGACAATATGCTTAGTAAAAACAAGATCTATAATTTATATAAGTTGGCTAAATAATTTTCTAAATGAAGGNAATGCTACTCGAATTGTTAGGCACATAGGTGTGGCTGGAGCCTCGTATAATAACCTCTGGTCATTTCTTTTCAATACATGTATATATATAAGGAACTAAGCATTATGAAGGCATGACAATATGCTTAGTAAAAACAAGATCTATAATTTATATAAGTTGGCTAAATAATTTTCTAAATGAAGACCATTATTAAGGCTATTTTAATCATATATGCCTTGCGAAAATTGAGTTTATCCTATTATCCAAATATTATTATTATTATTATTATTATTATTATTAAGACTCTTATATTGACTCTTATCACTCCTTTGTGGCTTCTTAATTTACTGCATCATGAGTCCTTTTCTTTTCTTTTTTTTTTTATTTTTNTTAAGACTCTTATATTGACACTTATCACTCCTTTGTGGCTTCTTAATTTACTGCATCATGAGTCCTTTTCTTTTCTTTTTTTTTTTATTTTTTATTGCATATATACCACATAATTCTTATGGATTTACATAGATATGTAACACCAAAATATTCAAATTTATATGCATAATATATCAAAAAAATCATTATCATTATCTTCTTAAAAGTGAAATACATCTTTTCATGCATAGGTTATGACACCGATGTGTTATAAATATAACCAATGGTGCCAATTTTGGGGTGCAAGATATTGTACATAAATACATAAGAATTTATGTTATGCATGTAAATTTCCCACATCATAATAGTTAAAAAGCAACATAAAATATAAGTATTAAATTATGCATGTCATGTGGTTGTTTTCCTGCATCCCTCTCCAAGCTCATATAATTATCTCAAAAAAAAAAAAAAAATTAAGGATAATTACATGCATACAGGTCACTTGAAATATTGATATTTACAAATTAATCATTCATGCACTTTTTTTAAACTACAGAACCCGATGTATTTACTCATGTCACAATCAAACTATTGAGAATTTGATATAAATGAAAAATACGAGTATTATATGTTAATTGTGTCACTTGAAAGAGAAGCGAAGAAGGAGGAGAAGAAGAAGAAGAAGAGTGGGGCTAAAGACATGTGAAGCCATTAAATGCGAAGAAAGCAAGCATCTCCTAAGACTTAGGGTTATGGAAATTTGTAGTTTCAACGATTGATTCCATTTTGATATGTTATTTTAATAATATTTAATTTCAAACCCTAATGCGTGTAATTTTAAAAACAGTGCATGGATTGATACGTGTCCATGTGAATGTCTGCAACAAACATTCACGTCGAGGTCCTCTTTCTCTCTCTCTCTCCCTCTCAATCTAGGGTTAGGGTTTGCACCATTTCCGAACGTTGGGGATTTAATGTGTCTCTCTGTACAAAGAAATAGTTTTCTGATGTGCAGAGAGGAATCAAGAGGCAAGCGTAGAAGCCAAACAAAAGCTTTAATTACAAACAATAATTGGATAGGGAGAGCTCACTTCGATTGCATAAACGCCATTTTTGAAGCTAATTAATGCATGTGAAGACAAGAGAAATAAATTAGAAGGGTGCCTCTGCACACTGCAGGTTCCTTTCTTCATTTTTACTTAAGCTTCTGTTCTTCTGACATGACACTAAATTAAACCATGAGAGCAATTCACAGGGATTTACAAACATTTCACTATTTTTTTTTTTATGTATTTACATATTAAACGCACCTGAAGTTTGATATTTCCAATGTATATCTCACTTACAAAAAATAATGATGATAATATTTTTCGTGTGATGTTAAAAATTTGAACGATAGATAGAGTGGCAGATCCGGGGGTAAATTCGGTTTTTTATTTATAGGAGAGTAATTTGGACTTTTGCACATTCTGAAATATCATTTTGTCCTTCGTTGCACTACAATCCACCATTTGATATATATATGCATGCAAAAATGAGTGTTTATATGCTAAGTGTAAATAAATAGCAGCCATTCAACTTCACTGACTAACCGCTTCAAATTCTCCATCAAATAGTAAGAACAATCTCAAGGTAGCGTGCACATTAAACTTTGTTTAATGAAACATGATGTTTAATCAACCTCGACGATAATATTTTTGGTGTGATGTTAAAAATTTGAACTATATATAGAGGGGCAGATCCAGATAAGCTCCACGGGCAAAATCAAATTTTTATTTGTGGGAGGGCAACTTGACTTTTGATTCTCCTGAAATATCAATTTTGTCTCTCTTGAAATATCACTTTGCCCTTCTTTGCCCCAGCTCCCTCTTACATTGGGTCTAAGGGGGACAATGTATGTTTATATGCTAAGTGTAAATAAATAAAAACTATCCAATTTCACTCACTAGCCACTTCAAATTCTCCATCAAATGGCAAGAACAATCTAAAAAAACAAAATGTTCTTTGGAAAGGTTGCGTACACATTAAACTTTGTTTAATGAACCTCACCACATGCACTTAGAGAACACAACGCAATTTTTAATTCCATATGTTTATTGTATGAGTTGGAACTAAGATTCCTAATGATAAAGAATTTTATCCCTGTCAACATCTGCATGACTACATCTCTATAAGCTAAGAATTTTAAATTTATCCAAGTAAAAACAATTAATTTAAAATATACCCTAAGCTTCTCCTATTAGGATAATCTCACTAGGCTTAATTAGTCCTTACTGTCTCCACCTAACTTTAAAGCTGCAACTATAAATAGGCTCATCCATCAAACTTCCATTTTCACCTCTCTTATTACAGCTTACATGTTAATCAGCCATTAATTATCTGCCTAATACTCACCATTTCTCAACAACCTTTTGTGTAAGATTCAGAAGAGCATTAATGGGAGGAAACTCTCCATGTGCTTCCTGCAAACTATTAAGAAGACGTTGCACCAAGGACTGTATCTTCTCCCCTTTCTTCCCATCTGATGATCCTCAGAAATTCGCTATTGTACACAAAGTCTTTGGAGCCAGTAATGTTAGTAAGATGTTGCAGGTATTCATAGTTTTCCTCTTATATATAGTCGGACATCTGTTTGTCAGTTGTAAGTCCCTCTAGTCTGGGTTTGATTCCTCCCGAGTGTAGGGTATGGTACTCGAATTTTTAGAAGCATGAGGAACAACCGAAGCTCGTATAATGGCATCCGACCATTATTTTGATATATATATATATATATATATATATATATTGCACCTGAAAAAAGAGATATATGCTGAAATAAGAACTAAAGGAGAAGATGTTATAAACTGATAAAGCTCCTCGGTTGAAGAAAATATAATGTATGGAGTTCATATACATGCAGAATTTGCGTATAATAATATTGTACACTCTTGCATAATATACATACACTAAAATACAACACTGTTCTACACAAAGCTCGTATGTATATATACAGACTCCGCACGTAATAATTTTTTACTCAATTAAGACACGTCTTTACCTAATTTGTATTCAAATTTAATAGATTTCTATGAACAATAACTCTGAATGATTCCAATATATGGAGATATCAGTAATTTCTACAACAAATTCAAATAAGTTACTAGATTTTTTGTTTGAATTTCTTGACAGTTTTACAAATAAGTAGTAGCATCAAGCTTGCTATGATTAGAGTTGCAACCTACCCCAAAAATAAATAAGTAAATGGGGTAGGTTTCAACCTTAAAAAAACCAAGGAAGTTCAGACAGGCCTTCTATATAGCTGGCCTGTGATATAGTCAACGGAAAAGATTCACTAAAATACAACAAAATAATATAAATAAATAAATATTAATAGAATATGTCACATAGATTAGCCAAAATCATTCTCTTAAGAATGAAAGTGGGTCCATAATTTGAAGTGATTGCTATTTTCTCTTGAACGTGCTTCATTTATTTTGAATATAAATATAAGATATTAATATAACAATAGAAATAAATAATTTATACTGTAAAATAACACTGAAAATTAATTTGTATATTGATATTAAAGTTTGAAGTCTTATTTATTTATTTATTCATTTATATTGGACATGATTTTTCTCGGGGTCATATTTGTTACACTCAACACACAAATTTGTATAAGAAACTTATAGTAGTTCATATGTGCATCATTGACGTAGTGTAGGAGTTTTCTCTCTCTTGAAGCGACATATAGAGAAAAAATTTTTACATTGAGAGTTCGGATGCATCTAAGTTCTGTGTATAACAATGTTGTATACTATTGTACATATGTTTGTAAAACAGTGTACAATAATAATGTATATGAAGTCCAAATGCATTCAAACTTCATACATAATATTCTCTCCTTATAGATGGGGGTCCTTATCATATGTTTATAATAAAAATTTGATGAATGTATAAAACATTTCTCTTCTCTCACACATAAGAGAAGAACAAATACAACATGGGGCCATAGCACTCTCCCTTTATAACAAATAACACAAAAAAACCATTAAGATTACATAGTCTTAAATGAATACAAAAGATTACATATATTTCTCATGACTAAACTACATCACAAAATCATAAGAGCAACACTGCATATTAGAATAAGAGTGTGTGTTTTGGGGGTTGTGGTAATACCACTAAATTCATACATATCTTGTTCACACGTAATCTCTGATGATATTTGGTGCATGCAATGCAGGAGCTTCCAGTTCATCAGAGAGCTGATGCAGTGAGCAGCCTGGTCTACGAAGCTAATGCAAGGATGCGAGATCCGGTGTACGGCTGTGTAGGAGCCATCTCCTACCTCCAGAATCAAGTCTCTCAGCTCCAGATGCAGCTAGCCGTAGCACAAGCTGAAATTCTATGTATACAGATGCAGCAAGACCAGTCCTTGACTCATGAGAACCTCCATGACCAAAATATGATCTCTCCTCAAGATGATAACTCTCTTCTCGATCCCATTCCTCATCAGCTGATGAACTTCGCTTCTTCGAGCGGCGGCTGTCAGGATCCTCTCAAGAGAGAGTCTCTCTGGACATAGTTCTTAATTTGCTTAGCAGTGCTGTGATTTCTTCTTCTTCTTCTTCTAGTAGTTTTCTGTAAGGTGTTTTCCCATGAGTTGACTTTTTTGTTGGTTTTTGTTGTCTTGTAATGAACTCTTAATTAGCTCATGGTGCAGAAGATGTGAATTAATGTTTGAGAGGAGAAAATATTATATATTTTGTAAGTGAGTGACGATAATGGTGGGTAAATGATCACGTCATTATAATTTTACTTATATATGACGTGGTTATCTCCTTCACCATTATCCGGATATACTTGCTATTGAGAAATTTTTGACAAAGAAAAATAAGAATCGACACAAATCCAGAAGAAAACACAGAGATTTAACGAGGTTTGGCAAAGATGCCTACGTCCTCAGGAACAGAGTGACGACTTTCTTCCAATTCAGAAAAAGAGTACAGGATTCCCCTTAGGGTTACAAACAAACATATATATAACCATGGAGTACAATATATAATTACAAAATTATCCATGTACCATACCGCGGGAGCGTTGCCCCCGCACCCCCAACCCACATAACTAACTCCTCCGATTGGACAGATGCTTCCCTCTCCGCTTGCTCGTTTTGTTCCGCTATAGCATCTGTCTCTTATCTGATATATGAGTTATGCCTAACACTTACAAAATATGTAATATTTTCTCAGTTAAGAGACCATATGTTGGAAGTGTTTTCAAGTGAAAAGTTTGGATTTGGGTTTGAGAATTTTAGGCATTTCAAGGTGATAACAAAGCTTTGTCGAGGTCAATTTTGATTTTTAAGCTAAGTTTAAGATTAAGTAAGTGGGACTGATGATGAGGATTGCTACTCATACTGGCTTGCTTGAATACATACCACTCATTTCTTATTAATTTATATATCAAACACTTAAATTTTACTTTTTGCATTTATACCCATCTAGAACTTTCATATTATATTTAAAATACCACCATCTTTTAGTATTGAAAAGTGAAACACATTTTCATGTATAGATAAGGTGGTACGTACGTAAAAATTAAAGTTTAGGCCTCAGATACGTAAATACATATGAATTTAGTGATATTTAAGTAAATCTTCATTCATTATAGTGTTGGGCAAAAAGACAATTTTTTATTGATTTTGTTATTTTCTTTAACAAGTAATTTGGAGGGTTTTTTTTTTGGCAAACACATGAATACATGCTAAGTTTTCCAAGTTGATAAGTTAACAATCAATTGTTAAATGAAAGCAATCTTTTTCATGCACAATATGCATATAATAATATGATTCTTTTTAAATCAATATTGTCTCAAAATAATTCACTTTTGCTATATCTAACACCTTATAATCATTGTAAGATTAATAAAATAAAATAAAAATTAAAAAAAAAAAAAATCTAACAACATGACGTCTATACTCTTTCCTTTATATAAAATCTTTTCCTTTTAATTTCTTCCCATCTGTCTCCCCTCTTTATCTTAATTCTTGATGGTTGACCCCTCGGGTAACAGCCTAATGACACTTTATTGACACGAGTCCTCTTAAGATTTATAACTCGAGTTAGTCCTTAATCTCCACAATTTTGTCTTTCACATTGCTAAAAGTCTATTCTTATCCTTCTCATCTCTTCTCATGAAGGTGTACATTTTCATTTTAGGTTCAAATGATGAGATTTGTTATTAGAACTATCTTTTATAAATCATTGAAGTATATTTAGATGCATTTATTAGAATTTGGGATTTAAGATTAATTTATATTTATGCATTTTCATGTCAAATTCATGTTAATCTTCCAAGATCTAGTATCATCCCTTGTTCATTTCAAGTTAGATGACCTACCCTTTTTTCATGAGAGATTTATCATGATTATTTTACTTTAATATGTGTGAAGTTTTATTTTACTTTCTTGCTTTCTCCTCTTATGCATTTTAATAATCATATACCCCCACACCCCCATTCTCTTGTTTATATACAAATAGGCTTATATCTCTTGTTTTGGAATAAAGATTATGTGATTATTAATGTAGGAGAAGCCAATATTATGCAAATATTAGCGTATGATTTGTGGGTGTTAAATGGTGAATACTATATTTTGATAATTGTGTTGGATTTTGCGTCTAAAAATATGATGGAAAAGCACTATGAAAACGGTGAAACTTTCTTTAGAGTAGCAACGGATTTTGCGTCGGACTAATTGATGCAAAATCTTTACTTGTTAGCGTCGAGCTAAGTGCGATACAAATTCAACGGAAATCTGACACAAATGAACAAATATTCTCATCCCGCGCGCCTAAATTTCATTTATTTTCTCTCTGTGCTCTGTCGTCTTTCTGTCTGCTTGAATCCCTCTCTCTCCCCTTTCCCTCTCCCTCACGGCTTTGCTCAAAATCATTGTCTTCCCCGAATGACAATTTGTGGTACGGTCACCATTAAGAGCTAGCTTAGCTGGGAAGGAAATGACAGTACTCGGCTTATAGAGACCATTGAAACTCCCGTAGTACTCATCTTTCCGCTTTGCTCTAATTAGAAAATATTTAAAAAGGTAATTTCATTTGCTCCTTTAAATCTATCATTTGAATTTTTATTTTGTTATGTAAATGTGGTATATATGTAAAAGTTGAAGTTTAGGTGTTATTTATGTGGTATGTATGTAAAAATTGAAGTTTAGGTTAGGTATGTATATGCATAAGAATTGAGTGGTATATATGAATATCTTCATAAAAAATGTAGCTAATGTGTTAGTTATGAATATACATAAATATAGAGTGGTATGTATGAAATCTTCATAAAAATTGAAGCGTATGGGTTAGCTATGTAAATACATAAGTATTGATTGATATAAATTTACCTATTAGTAGAATTCAAGTTAGTTGGTTGAAGTGAATAATATATGCATCAGGCCTTGTTCGATTTAATAGTGATATAGAAGGGGATGTTATTACTAGAATTCACGTTAGTTGGTTGAAGTGGANTCTTCTTCTTCTAGTAGTTTTCTGTAAGATGTTTTCCCATGAGTTGACTTTTTTGTTGGTTTTTGTTGTCTTGTAATGAACTCTTAATTAGCTCATGGTGTAGAAGATGTGAATTAATGTTTGAGAGGAGAAAATATTATATATTTTGTAAGTATGCGACGATAATGGTGGGTAAATGATCACATCATTATAATTTTATTTATATTGAGAAAATATTATATATTTTGTAAGTATAACTGGATAATGGTTATCTCCTTCACCATTATCCGGATACTTGCTATTGAGAAATTTATGGCAAAGAAAAACAAGAAACAACACAAATCCAGAAGAAAACACAAAGATTTAATGAGATTTTGCAAAGTTGCCTACGTTCTCAAGAGCAAAGTGATGACTTTCTTTCAATTCTGAAAAAATAATACATGATTGCCCTTAGGGTTACAAACAAACATATATATAAACCTGGAGTACAATATGTAATTACAACATTATCCCTATACCGTACCGCGGGAGCGTTGCCCCCACACCCCCAACCCACATAAAGAAACTCCCCCGATTAGACAGATGCTTCCACTCTGCTGGCTTGCTCCATTCCGCTCTAGCATCAGTCCCTTATCTGATATATGAGTCATACCTAACACTTACAAAATATGTAATATTTTCTCAGTTAAGAGACCATATGTTGCAAGTGTTTTCACGTGAAAAGTTTGGGTTTGGGTTTGAGAATTTTAGGCATTTCAATGTGATAACAAAACTTTGTTGAGGTCAATTTTGATTTTTAAGCTAAGTTTAAGATTAAGTTAGTGGGATTGATGATGAGGATTGCTACTGATATTGGCTTGCTTGAACACATACCACTCACTTCTTATTAGTTTATATATCAAACACTTAAATTTTACTTTTTGCATTTATACCATCTAGAACTTTCATATTATATTTAAAATGCCACCATCTTTTAGATTTGAAAAGTGAAACACATTTTCATGCATAGATAAGGTGGTACTTACGTAAAAATTAAAGTTTAGGTCTCAGATACGTAAATACATATGAATTTAGTGATATTTAAGTAAATCTTCATTCATTATAGTGTTGGGCAAAAAGACAATTTTTTATTGATTTTGTTATTTTCTTTAACAAGTAATTTGGAGGGTTTTTTTTTTGGCAAACACATGAATACATGCTAAGCTTTCCAAGTTTATAAGTTAACAATCAATTGTTAAATGAAAGCAATCTTTTTCATGTACAATATGCATATAATAATATGATTTTTTTTAAATCAATATTGTCTCAAAATAATTCACTGTTGCTATATCTAACACCTTATAATCATTGTAAGATTAATAAAATAAAATAAAAATAAAAAAAAAAATCTAACAACATGACGTCTATACTCTTCCCTTTATATAAAATCTTTTCCTTTTAATTTCTTCCCATCTGTCTCCCCTCTTTATCTTAATTCTTGATGGTTGGCCCCTCGGGTAACAGCCTAATGACACTTTATTGACACGAGTCCTCTTAAGATTTATAACTCGGGTTAGTCCTTAATCTCCACAATTTTGTCTTTCACATTGCTAATAGTCTATTCTTATCCTTCTCATCTCTTCTCATGAAGGTGTACATTTTCATTTTAGGTTCAAATGATGAGATTTGTTATTAGAACAATATTTTATAAATCATTGAAGTATTTTTAATAATTTTTTTTATATTTAGATGCATTTATTAGAATTTGAGATTTAAGATTAATTTATATTTATGCATTTTCATGTCAAATTCATGTTAATCTTCCAAGATCAAGTATCATCCCATTGTTCATTTCATGTTAGATGACCTACCCTTTTCTCATGAGAGATTTATCATGATTATTTTACTTTAATATGTGTGATGTTTTAGTTTACTTTCTTGCTTTCTCCTCTTATGTTTTTAATGATCATATTAACTGAATAGCTAACTAAATGTGTTTCAGCCATTTGATTGTAACATACTGATTAAGAATTGTACTTACACTCCATTCTCTTGTTTATATATAAATAGTCTTATATCTCTTGTTTTGGAATAAAGATTATGTGATTATTAATGTAGGAGAAGCCAATATTATGCAAATATTAGCGTATGATTTGCGGGTGTTAACTATATTTTGATAATTGTGTTGAATTTTGCGTCTGAAAATATGATGGAAAAGCACTATGAAAACGGTGAAACTTTCTTTAGAGTAGCAACGGATTTTGCGTTGAATTTGCGTCGGACTAATTGATGCAAAATCTTTACTTGTTAGTGTCGAGCTAAGTGCGATACAAATTCAACGGAAATCTGACACAAATGACCAAATATTCTCATCCCGCGCGCTTAAATTTCATTTAATTCCTCTCTGCGCTCTGTCGTCTTTCTGTCTGCTTGAATCCCTCTCTCTCCCCTTTCCATCTCCCTCACGGCTTTGCTCAAAATCATTGTCTTCCCCGAATGACAATTTGTGGTACGGTCACCATTAAGAGCTAGCTTAGCTGGGAAGGAAATGACAGTACTCGGCTTATAGAGACCATTGAAACTCCCGTAGTACTCATCTTTCCGCTTTGCTCTAATTAGGAAATATTTAAAAAAGGTAATTTCATTTGCTCCTTTAAATCTATCATTTGAATTTTTATTTTGTTATGTAAATGTGGTATTTATGTAAAAGTTGAAGTTTAGGTTAGGTATGTACATGCATAAGAATTGAGTGGTATATATGAATATCTTCATAAAAAATGTAGCTAATGTGTTAGTTATGAATATACATAAATATAGAGTGGTATGTATGAAATCTTCATAAAAATTGAAGCGTATGGGTTAGCTATGTAAATACATAAGTATTGAGTGATATAAATTTACCTATTAGTAGAATTCAAGTTAGTTGGTTGAAGTGAATAATAGCCTTGTTCGATTTAATAGTGATATAGAAGGGGATGTTATTACTAGAATTCACGTTAGTTGGTTGAATTGGANTTTCTTCTTCTTCTAGTAGTTTTCTGTAAGGTGTTTTCCCATGAGTTGACTTTTTGTTGGTTTTTGTTTTGTTGTAATGAACTCTTAATTAGCTCATGGTGTAGAAGATGTGAATTAATGTTTGAGAGGGGAAAATATTATATATTTTGTGAGTGACTATAATGGTGGGTAAATGATCACATCATTATAATTTTACTTATATATAGCGTGGTTATCTCCTTCACCATTATCCTGATATACTTGCTATTGAGAAATTTATGGTAAAGAAAAAATAAGAATCGACACAAATCCAGAAGAAAACACAGAGATTTAATGAGGTTTGGCAAAGATACATACGTTTTCAGGAACAGAGCGACGACTTTCTTTCAATTCAGAAAAAGTGTACGTGATTCCCCTTAGGATTAAGGTTACAAACAAACATATATATAACCCTCGAATACAATATATAATTACAAAATTATCTATGTACCATACCGCGGGAGCGTTGCCCCCGCACCCCCAACCCACATAGCTAAATTCCTCCGATTGGACAGATGCTTCCCTCTCCGCTTGCTCGCTTTGTTCCTCTCTATCATCTGTCTCTTATCTGGTATATGAGCTATACCTAACACTTACAAAATATGTAATATTTTCTCAGTTAAGAGACCATATGTTGGAAGTGTTTTCACGTGAAAAGTTTGGGTTTGGGTTTGAGAATTTTAGGCATTTCAAGGTGATAACAAAACTTTGTTGAGGTCAATTTTGATTTTTAAGCTAAGTTTAAGATTAAGTTAGTGGGACTGATGATGAGGATTGCTACTGATATTGGCTTGCTTGCATACATACCATCCACTTCTTAATAGTTCATATATCAAACACTTAAATTTAACTTTTTGCATTTATACCATCTAGAACTTTCATATTATATTTAAAATACCACCATCTTTTAGTTTTGAAAAGTGAAACACATTTTCATGCATAGATAAGGTGGTACGTACGTAAAAATTAAAGTTTAGGTCTCAGATACGTAAATACATATGAATTGAGTATATTTAAGTGACAATTTTTTATTGATTTTATTATTTTATTTAACAAGTAACACATGAATACATGCTAAGTTTTCCAAGTTGATAAGTTAACAATCAATTGCTAAATGAAAGCAACCATTTTCATTTACAATATGCATATAATAATATAATTTTTTTTTTAAATCAATATTGCCTCAAAGTAATTCACTTTTGCTATATCTAACACCTTATAACCTTTGGAAGATTAATAAAATAAAAAAAAAATTTAAAAAAAAAATCTAACAACATGACGTCTATACTCTTCCCTTTATATAAAATCTTTTCCTTTTAATTTCTTCTCATCTGTCTCCCCTCTTTATCTTAATTCTTGATGGTTGACCCCTCGCGTTACAGCCTAATGACACTTTATTGACACGAGTCCTCTTAAGATTTATAACTCGAGTTAGTCCTTAATCTCCACAATTTTGTCTTTCACATTGCTAAAAGTCTATTCTTATCCTTCTCATCTCTTCTCATGAAGGTGTACATTTTCATTTTAGGTTCAAATAATGAGATTTGTTATTAGAACTATCTTTTATAAATCATTGAAGTATTTTTAATTTTTTTTTTTAATATTTAGATGCATTTATTAGAATTTGGGATTTAAGGTTAATTTATATTTATGCATTTTCATGTCAAATTCATGTTAATCTTCAAAAATCAAGTATCATCCCTTAATCATTTCATGTTAGATGACCTACCCTTTTTTCATGAGAGATTTATCATGATTATTTTACTTTATGTTTTATTTTACTTTCTTGCTTTCTCCTCTTATGCATTTTAATAATCATATACCCCCACACCCCCATTCTCTTGTTTATATATAAATAGGTTTATATCTCTTGTTTTGGAATAAAGATTATGTGATTATTAATACATGAAAAGGCAATATTATGCAATAATTAGCGTATGATTTGCGGGTGTTAAATGGTGAATACTATATTTTGATAATTGTGTTGGATTTTGCGCATGAAAATATGATGGAAAAGCACTATGAAAACGGTGAAACTTTCTTTAGAGTGGCAACGGATTTTGCGTTAAATTTGTATCGGACTAATTGATGCAAAATCTTTACTTGTTAGTGTCGCGCTGAGTGCGGTACAAATTCAATGGAAATCTGACACAAATGACCTAATATTCTCATCACATGCGCTTAAATTTCATTTATTTACTCTTCACGCTCTATCGTCTTTCTGTCTGCTCAAATCCCTCTCTCTCCCTTTTCCTTCTCCCTCGCGGCTTTGCTCAAAATCATTGTCTTCCCCGAATGACAATTTGTGGTACGGTCACCATTAGGAGCTAGCTTAGCTGGGAAGGAAATGACGGTACTCGGCTTATAGAGACCACCGAAACTCCCGTAGTACTCATCTTTCCGCTTTGCTCTAATTAGAAAATATTTAAAAAGGTAATTTCATTTGCTCCTTTAAATCTATCATTTGAATTTTTATTTTGTCATGTAAATGTGGTATATATGCAAAAGTTGAAGTTAAGGTGTTAGCTATGTGGTATGTATGTAAAAGTTGAAGTTTAGGTTAGGTATGTATATGCATAAGAATTGAGTGGTATATATATCTTCATAAAAAATGTAGCTAAGGTGTTAGTTATGAATATACATAAATATAGAGTGGTATGTATGAAATCTTCATAAAAATTGAAGTGTATGGGTTAGCTATGTAAATACATAAGTATTGAGTGATATGTATTTACCTATTAGTAGAATTCAAGTTGGTTGGTTGAAGTGAAACAATATATGCATCAGGTCTTGTTCGAATTGATAGTGATATAGAAGGGGGTGTTATTACTAGAATTCACGTTGGTTGGTTGAAGTGGAGGAATGCCACGATCTAGTCTATTGTTCAAAATGATGGTGATATAGATGAGGATGTTATTAGTAGAATTGAAATTAGTTGATTGAAGCGAAGGAGTGCATTAGGTTTTGTTCAAAGTGATGGTGATATAGATGATTTGTTTTTAGTAGAATTCAAGTTGGTTGCTTGCAGCTTGTTGGTTGACCAAGTAGTGTCGACTTCTTACTGTAAGTATTGACTATTTTTTATTTCCAAAGTAATTGCACTGGCCCGTAAAATTACATTTATGTTGCAGATGGATATTCATAATTTGAGGGCTTGGATTTATAACGAATTATATCCAAAATAAAAATTGAGGAATTACAATGACACATGCACGTGACGCTGTCCATCCATCATTCTAAGGGTTAATTCTAGTTTCTTTGTGTAGTGAGTTCTTGAAAAAAAATTGAGGAATTCGTAATGAATGCACGTGACGGTTGCACTACACATACAGAGTTATCAATGACGCTGAGAATGTTGACCATCAAACTACATTTTAACAGGACCAGAGAAACATTCAATAACATTATTGAAAGAGACTAACCCTACAAAGAATTTAATGTCAGATGATCAGTACAAAATGAAAAAGTTAGTTTCAAAGTTAGGGTTACAATGTAAGAAAATTGATTGATGTGTTAATGAATGCATGATATATTACAAGGCCAATGCAGTATAAGCGTTGTCGATTTTATGGTGCGAATAGATTCCAACAAAGGAGGAAAAAAAAAAAAAAAACTCTATACAAGCGTCTCTTTTATTTTTCACTCATACCAAGACTTCAAAGATTGTTCGCTTCCATGTGCACAACCCCACACAAGACTAGGCACAACACTGGATCTGTTGATACTAACTCGATGCGCCATCCGTCACACGATGAGGCCAGGAGATTTTTTGACAATAGTTATCCTAATATTGCAGCTGAAGCACGCAAATGTCAAACTTGGGTTATGTGAACAATTAGTGATACAGTATTTCCCATTCATCAGATATGGCCACAAACTCTTCTTGGCAAATAAACACTATAAAAATGCCTCATTCAAATGCACATATACGCCAACAAAATTTACATATAAAACTTATAAATTACGCAAAATAATCGTTTCTCCTTTTTTTAAAAAAAAACACTTGAATATATAAATAAGTCTATAAAAAACCACACAATTTCTATATATTTAGATATTTAACAACTAAATTTTAATTTTTACATTAATACCACTTTATACCTATGCATCAAAAAAATACATTTCACATTTAAAATGTCATAGTAATATATATATATATAATGCTCCAATAAAATGAAACTCAAACTCCATTTGAGCATACACCAATCAAATCATTGAGAACTTAATAAATATAAAAATGGGCATTTATGTTGTACCACAATTCAAATAGTTTTTCACACATGCAAATACATAAACACTACATGTGCAAGGCCTTGAACCTAAGCCTCTTCGTCGAAAGGCAATCATTTTAATCACTAGGCCAAGATGATTGGCATTCCACACAACAACAACAACAACAACAACAACAAGCTTTATCGCACTAAGTGGAACCAGTTGAGTGCGACATTCAATGTAAACCATCTGAGACGTTTATAATTTTATTTGTCACTAAAGCTACACCAACCCTATCCCAAATATATTCATTTACTCGTCCACCCAAGCATTGACATCTTGATAACACTTAATTTTATGCTTCTCTTTTAGAAGGCCAACATTGAACGTCATAGAACATTGCGGGCCTCAGTTTTCCTTTCAGTCAGAGTTACATTTTTCCATCACATACTAGGCCTAAAGCATCACTCCACTTCAACCAACCAACTTGAATTCTAATAATAACATCCCAAACTATATCATCGTCACTTTAAATAATAGACTCGAGATATCTAAAAAATTCACCAACTCTTATATATTTATATATCTAACAAAAACATTCATATTAACATCCATACCACTCAAATATACACCATAACTAACTTTTTAATAGTTACATTTTCATGCAAAAAATTTTAAAACAAGTGTTGTTTGATATGAAAATACATTAAAATTGTGTGGTATGCATATAAATTTCTCAAAAAAAAAAAAAAAAATCCAAGTTTAAATTTTAGTATAAATTTTGCCATTTGTTGATAAATTGACAAATAAACAAATAATCAAATATGTATATCAATTTAAAGTAATAAATAAATAAATAAAAATAAATCAAATTAAAACAAAATAATATATCNTTCATGCAAAAAATTTTAAAACAAGTGGTTTGATATGAAAATACATTAGAATTGTGTTGTATGCATATAAATTTCTCAAAAAATAAAAAATCCAAGTTCAAATTTTAGTATAAATTTTGCCATTTGATTGATAAATTGACAAATAAACATAAATATGTATATCAATTTAAAGTAATAAATAAATAAATAAAAATAAATCAAATTAAAACAAAATAATATATCATCATTCCTATTCCTAAAACAAACTCTCTCAACCCTTTCCCCCATTCAACAAATCTCCTTCCTTAGCGAGACNTAAGTTCAAATTTTAGTATAAATTTTGCCATTTGATTGATAAGTTGACAAATAAACATAAATATGTAAGAAATAATCAAATATGTATCTCAATTTAGAAGAAAATAAATTAATTAATTAAAATAAATCAAATTAAAACAAAATAATATATAATCATTCCTATTCCTAAAACAAACTCTCTCAACCCTTTCCCCCATTCAACAAATCTCCTTCCTTAGCGAGACATGGCCCATAATTACTGAACAAACTGCTATATTCCAAACTCTAAAGAAAGATTTACATACATACCACTCAATTCCTTTGTATTTACATATCTAGCATCTAAACTTCAATTTTTACATACATACACCACATATCCGCATTTTAAAAGCTAAAAAAGTGGTATTTTGGATGTGATATGAAGATTTGGGTGGCATGAATGTAAAAAAGTTAAGTATAGGCGTTTAGATGCATAAATACATAAGAATTGGATGCTATGTAATTAAATGCCCCAATATACATCAATCATTTCTTCTTCACAGGAGCCCTGGCAATCAAATTAGACTTAAAAAATTTACCTTTGGAGAGCCCTCTTTTCATTTCTGATCTCTTCAAACTCCCTTTATGCTTCAACTTCTGCTTTTTACTTTTATGCCTAGAAAGATTTGATGTTTTTAGTATAGCGGACTCAGGATCATCTTCATCTTCTTCTTCTTCCTCAAAACTTGCAAAACCGGTAAGTTTATCAAACTCGCTTTCATCAATGGCCCCTCTCTTGAGTTTTTTCAATAACCGGTACTCGCGTTCCAGTTCTTCGTCGTCTTCTTTCGTCCGAATGGCTTTTCGCTGTTTTCCAGTTTTCTTTCTTAACAAAGTTGGAGCATGTTCCAAATTTTGCTTCCCAGTTTCTGGTTTTGGGTGCTGAGGTTCTGCTTCTTTCTGACGTGCTTTCTGTCTTTGTTTTTCGCGAGCTTTGTCTCTGAAATATTAACAATTGAGAATTACAAATTAAAAGAAGCATAGAACTAAGTTAAATGTTGTTGAGACGAGAATGCTTAGGTGGATGAGTGACTTGACACTTAGAGACAAAATGTGAAACGAAAACGAATGTATCCGTAAAAGGGTTGGTGCAGCTCCAATAACAGATAAGATTAGACAGAGTCATCTTAGATGGTTTGATCACATTAAGCATCAATTATCTGATGATTCAGTTAGAAAAGTAGGCGTTATCAGTTAGGAGAGTAGGTGTTATAGATTCGACTTATGTTAAGAAAGGTAAAGATTGACCTAAAAAAACTTGGGAATATTGTATTAAAAAATAACCTTAAATTATTAGAATTAAATGAAAATTTGACTATCAATAGGACACAATGAAGACAAAGAATTCATGTAGCCAACCCCACTTAGTGGGATAAAAGCTCATTGTTGTTGTTGTTGATGTTGTTGTTTCTTTTAAAGAAATATAAAAACAAAGAGAAAGAAATAAAAAATGATCCCCCGACAATTTGCAAAGGGTAAGATGACCCAGACTATATAAAAGGCTAATTTAATCCCTAGACTATTTAAATAAGAACTAAATTTGTCTCCAAACTCTTTAAATATGGGCTAAAACAGTCCTGTTATGTCGGGGGATGGTTTTGGTTCCTACTTAAGTAGTTTGTGGTCTAAATTGACATTTTACATCATATGGGCCTATTGTAGCCCTTCGCACGTAATCATGGGACAATATTGGTATTTTTTTATGAACAATTCAAATTAGCTGACTTCGACTAAAAAGAAAAAAGGAACTTACTTGTATTTAATATTAGAAATATCAACATCATTCATGGGTGTAAAACCATCAANTGCCCTCTTTTCATTTCTGATCTCTTCAAACTCCCTTTATGCTTCAACTTCTGCTTTCTACTTTTATGCCTAGAAAGATCTGATGTTTTTAGTATAGCAGACTCAGGATCATCTTCATCATCTTCTTCTTCTTCTTCCTCAAAACTTGCAAAACCAGTAAGTTTATCAAACTCGCTTTCATCAATGGCCCCTCTCTTGAGTTTTTTCAGTAAACGGTACTCGCGTTCCAGTTCTTTGTCGTCTTCTTTCGTCCGAATGGCTTTTCGCTGTTTTCCGGTTTTCTTTCTTAACAAAGTTGGAGCATGTTCCAAATTTTGCTTCCCAGTTTCTGGTTTTGGGTGCTGAGGTTCTGCTTCTTTCTGACGTGCTTTCTGTCTTTGTTTTTCGCGAGCTTTGTCTCTGAAATATTAACAATTGAGAATTACTAATTAAAAGAAGCATAGAACTAAGTTAAGTGTTGTTGAGATGAGAATGCTGAGGTGGATGAGTGACTTGACACTTAGACACAAAATGTGAAACGAAAACGAATGTATCCGTAAAAGGGTTGGTGTAGCTCCAATAACAGATAAGATTAGACAGAGTCGTCTTAGATGGTTTGATCACATTAAACATCGATTATCTGATGATTCAGTTAGAAGAGTAGGTGTTATAGATTCGAATTATGTTAAGAAAGGTAAAGATAGACCTAAAAAAACTTAGGATATTGTATTAAAAAATGATCTTAACTTACTAGAATTAAATGAAAATTTGACTATCAATAGGACACAATGAAGAAAAAGAATTCATGTAGCCAGCCCCACTTAGTGGGATAAAAGCTCATTGTTGTTGTTGTTGATGTTGTTGTCTTTTAAAGAAATATAGAAACAAAGAGAAAGAAATAAAAAACAATCCCCCAACAATTTGCAAAGGGTAAGATGACCCAGACTATATAAAAGGCCAATTTAATCCCTAGACTATTTAAATAAGAACTAAATTTGTCTCCAAACTCTTTAACTATGGGCTAAAACAGTCCTGTTATGTCGGGGGATGATTTTGGTTCCTACTTAAGTAGTCTGTGGTCTAAATTGACATTTTACATCATATGGGCCTATTGTGGCCCTTCACACGTAACCATGAGACAATATTGGTATTTTTTTATAAACAATTCAAATTAGCTGACTTTGACTTAAAAGAAAAAAGGAACTTACTTGTATTTAATATTAGAAATATCAACATCATTCATGGGTGTAAAACCATCAATAGATAAAGAATAATGCTTAATCTCAGGCATTGATGGGATCTGCAGTAAGCCATATCCCATTGCCAATTTCCCTATCTCCAGTTCTTTCCATCTGTGAATGAAGGGATTGTGTATCAGAAAATAGAAGTTCTGAGTAGCTTCAATCAAAAAAAGGGGCATTTACAAACATAACACACAATTATTATGTGTTTGCATATCTCACACCTAAACTTTCATATTTACACACATAGCACTCAAAGCTGTAATATCACATAAGAAAAAAAAAACTATTACCACTTTTTAAAAGTGAAATACACCTTTTTCATATAAAGGTTTGAAGCACCAAAGTGCAATGTGTGTAAATATGAAAAATTATGTGGGGTATGTAAATACATAAGAATTGTTTGCTAGGCATGTAAATTTCCCTAAAAAAAGGGAAATTGATAACAGAAAAAACCTGAAGATGTAAGAACAGTGATGCTCTTTATAAGCACGAATAAATGAGACAAATGCTCTAAGACCCTTCTCCATGACAGCACGATCTTTCATTGCAGCAGACCTGATCTGCAGAAGTGAGCATGCTCCACAAATTCATTTAACAAGCATGCATTGAAAGACTAAAAATTGAAAGTAAAATTCCAAAATAGCTAGACATTTATCAGAAAATTAAATCACCCAAACAAAAAATGTGATGACTTAATTTTACTCGATATTTAGAGAAATTGGGAGAATGATGACAAATATTTTACTCGGAAATGAACACACACATGTTGGATTTACTTGGAGATGAATGCAATAAGAATCTTGTTGATTCCTAATATGTTACATTAATCTCGAGGAAAATCGAATGGCTTAAAGATTCATTCCAACCAAAAAGTAAAGTGCTAATATAGTCCCTTGATTATTTATATGGGGTCNCCTTAAAATTACATCTATGTTGCAGATGGATATTCAAAATTTGAGAGCTTGGATGTATAACAAATTATATCCAAAATAAAAAGAACTCATATGAGTTCTTGAAAAACATTGAGGAATTCGTGCATGTGACATCACAACTGTCCATCTATCATTCTAAGGATAAATTCTAGTGTCTTTGTGTGAAACCTAAAAATCAAGTAATTCTATCACCCGAAGAAGTTAAGTTGGATATTTATCGCAAGGGATTCAAACCAAATTATTGATACTGGACTGCACATGGTGAGCAAGAACCTGAAGTTCAATTTGATCAATAAGGTGTCTCAACAATTTAAGCCCCTACATAGAAATTTGATCAATGGTTCGTAATACTCCAAGAACTCAATTTGTTGGGAGCGTTCAACACGAACTTGAAACGCCGAATAATGAATCACAAAAGTTTTATGACTTGTTGAATGCTTCACAACAATCTTTATGAGATGGTTGCACTGCACATACAAAGTTATCTATGACTCTGAGAATGTTGACCATCAAACTAGATTTTAACAGGACCAGAGAAGCATTCAATAACTTTATTGAAAGAGACTAACCCTGCAGAGAATTTAATGTCGGATGACCAGTACAAAATGAAAAAGTTGGTTTCAAAGTTAGGGTTACAATGTAAGAAAATCGATTGATGTGTTAATGAATGCATGATATATTACAAAGCCAATGCAGTCTAGGCATTGTCAATTTTGTGGTGCGAATAGATTCCAACAAAGGAGGAGGAAAAAAAAAACTCTATACAAGCGTCTCTTTTATTTCACTCATACCGAGACTTCAAAGATTGTTCGCTTCCATGTGTACAGCCCCACACAAGACTTGGCACAACCCTGGATCTGTTGATACTAACTCGATGAGCCATTCCTCACATGGTGAGGCCGGGAGATATTTTGACTGTAATTATCCCAATTTTGCAGCTGAAGTACGCAATGTTAGACTTGAGTTATGTGGACAATTAGTGATATAGCATTTCTCATTCATCAGATATGGCCACAAACATCTCTTGACAAATAAACACTATAAAAATGCCTCATTCAAATGCACAGATACGCCACGTAAACTCATACATTACGCAAAATAATCGTCTTTCTTTTTTTTTAAAAAAAAAACACTTGAATATATAAATAAGTCTATGAAAAACCACACAATTTCTATGTTTTTAGATATTTAACAACTAAATTTTAGTTTTTACATTAATACCACTTTATACCTATGCATCAAAAAAATAGATTTCACATTTAAAATGTCATAGAAATATATATTTTTTTTTGTAATAGAAAAATTTGAGTGCTAGAAGAGTAAAAGTCAAAGTTCGATTGTTAGATATATAAAATCATAAGAATTGNCTGAGGCCGGGAGATATTTTGACTGTAATTATCCCAATTTTGCAGCTGAAGTACGCAATATTAGACTTGAGTTATGTGGACAATTAATGATATAGCATTTCTCATTCATCGGATATGGCCACAAACACTTCTTGACAAATAAACACTATAAAAATGCCTCATTCAAATGCACATATACGCCACGTAAACTTATACATTACGCAAAATAATCTTCTTTCTTTTTAAAAAAAAAAAAAACACTTGAATATATAAATAAGTCTATGAAAAACCACAATTTCTATGTATTTAGATATTTAACAACTAAATTTTAATGTTTACATTAATACCACTTTATACCTATGCATCAAAAAAATTCATTTCCATTTAAAATTTCATAGAAATATTTTTTTTTATGATAGAAAAATTTGAGTGCTAGAAGAGTAAAAGTCAAAGTTCGATTGTTAGATATATAAAATCATAAGAATTGTATGCTATGTTAGCAAATGCTCCAATAAAATGAAACTCAAACTTCATTCGAGCATTACATCAATCAAATCATTGAGAATTTAATAAATATAAAACTGGGCATTTATGTTGTACCACAATTCAAACAGTTTTTCACACATGCAAATACGTAAACACTACATGTGCAAGGCCTTGAACCTAAGCCTCTTGGTTGAAAGGCAATCATTTTAGGGTTTGTTTGGGGCAGCTTATAAGTACAGGCGGTGTTTTCAAACACCGTCGTACCGTTTGGTTTGCACGTTTCGCCGCTTATTCGAAACTGCGTTTGAATTTTTACACTAAACGCAGTCATGTTTCAGGATAAGTAGTTTATCCTGAAACGCACAAGCTGCCCCAAACGGACCCTTAATCACCAGGCCAAGATGATTGGCATTCTACACAACAATAACAACAACAACAACAAGCTTTATCGCACTAAGTGGGACCGTCAACATGAATCCTTTTTTCTCCCGCATCCTATTGAGTGCGACGTTCAATGTGCCCAAACCATCTAAGACATCTCTAATTTTATCGTCCACGAAAGCTACACCAACCCTATCACAAATATATTCATCTACTCATCCACCTAAGCATTGACATCTCGATAACACTTAAACTTAATTTTATGCTTCTCTTTTAAAAGGCCAACATTGAATGTCATAGAATATTGCAGGCCTCACCACCATTTTATAAAATTTTCCTTTCAGTCAGAGTAATGTTTTTCCATCATACAATAGGCCCGAAACATTCTTCCACTTCAACTAGCTAACTTGAATTCAACTAATAACATCCCCCAATCATATTGTCATCACTTTGAATAACAGACTCGAGATATCTAAAAAACTTCACCAATTCTTATATATTTATATATCTAACAAAAACATTCATATTAACATCCATACCACTCAAATATACACCATAACTANACTTAGTTTATTTGGTCAATCAAGTGAATGCCGCAAAGAGGGCAGGGAAAAGTGAGAGGACCCATGCCAGTATCTCATGGAGAACAGGGAGAAACCACTAGAGGAAATAAGGTAGCCACCTTATTTGAACAAAAAAAAAAGTTAGCCATCTTTCTCTATCAAATTCGATTCTTCACATGTAAAGCTCGGATAGTGATTGGTTTATTTCACTTAAGTGAATGCCACGAAGAGGACAGGGAAAAGTGAGCGGGGCATGCCAGTGTCTCATGGAGAACAGGGAGAAACCACTGGAGGAAATAAGGATGATAAAGTTGGCTAAATTAAGACTTAAGAGAGTGTTTTGCGTCATGAAAAGAACATCAAGTAAACTGGGATTTTGGGAGAACAAGAAAAACCAGGAAGGAGCAAGATTTTGAAAACCGGACCGGACATCAAATTGAAAAAATGAGAGGATCAAGGTTCAATGATTTAACTGGACTTAAATTGGACAACATAACAATATTTAAATAATATAATAAAGATAGATTAAATTTTATTTATTAATTCAATAAATATTATTTTAATTTGAGACAACACTTTTAAATATTTTAAATAATATTTTAAATCTAAATTTTGAGACATAATATTTTGTCCATTTTTTATCTAAATATATTAATTTTAGCCATCCAATCAGAACCAAAATATTAAAATTAAACAATATTTGAACTGTTAAATTCATTGAAAATCGGACTAGTTCACTGGTTCGCCGGTTCAGCCCTGGTTGTAAACAATTCAGTTCAACCTTGGCCCCATGCGAAACAGTTTTGAGCTTGTACTGAACCGGTTGAATGATCAGTCCACAGTTGAATCGGTCGAGCTTGCCAATCCGATCCGATTTTAAAAACAATGAAAAAGAGGATAGAACAAATAGAAAAGAGGAACATATATGGTTAAAACTGGAAGGCATCTTAATGTGTGTATAAACCTTGGCATCCTATAGTATGAAGAAAGAGGATGAAGAGGATTACAAGATGATGGGGATTAGAGTCTTTACATGATTTGCCCTAGTGGGATAAGATTGAGATGAAGGAACACAATTGGATCCATTAACCCTTACAAATTGCATACATGCTGACATGTTTATAAGTGAATATGCTGAGACAATTAACTTGCTTCTCTCCTACCCTAGGAGCTCATTATACCTGTGCAGCTACCACAGTCCAAGCAATGAAAAATCTCTCGCTAAAAAAATTTAGTTCTCCAAGTTAACATTAAATGGCTCCCCCTTTGTGCAGCGATCGAAAAAAAAAAGTAAATTTTCCAAACTAATAGATCAAGTTCCAATAATATGGTTTTACAATTTGAAGACAGAATAATCTTTCTTGCCACAAACAGGCCAAGGAAAAAAGAAATGAACTTGTATAAACTCTTACAATGCACATGCAAGGGACTGCAATATATACTTATCAAACAATAATCTTGACGAAATTGAGCAAAATGCATCATATTTTTCTCCTTATAAGTTCAGAGAAATAAATATTTCCATAGCTCAATTTTCATTGATAAATTTTTCATAATATCATTTTTTTTTTTTTTTTTGGGAGGTTGATTTAAATAGTTAGCGAAAGAGTTGTAACTCTTATGAGAATTATTATATTGCAATAATCATATATGCTTAATATTTGTTCGGAGATATAAAATTCATTGTTGTGATGAATCCAAATTATTGAGGATATTCTACTTCATTGATTTTTTCTTATCACACTCTTCTCTTGTCTTAACACTATCGCAAGCCCCGAATGTGAAAGCAAAAAGTTGCGTTAGGTAGTCAGCAGTCGGCATAAAATTTGTCAAAAAATCATGACATGAATCCTTTTAATCCTTGTATAATATTAGGGCGTCTCTTGGAAGCGACGTGCTTTATGACCTGAATACAATGAAAAGTGTGCAAGGACCGCTGCACCAGCGCCTGTGTGTAGTGTTAAATAAGAAAAAATTCCCACACTATGAACGGATAAAAAAGTTAGTCCATGAAACTAATATTAAGATAAAATCTTGTAACATATGTACTCTCACGGGTAAATTAAGGGAACTAGTTGATATTATAATTCATAGGAAAGTAAATATCTTATACATTCAAGAAACTAAATATGCTGGAGAAAATGTTAAGAAGATAGATAGCTTTCGTTTTAAACTTTGATATTTAGGTAGGAGTCGCACTAGAAATGATGTAGGTGTAATTATATATAAAAATTTGAAAGAAAATGTTGTAAAAATTAATAGAGTTGGAGATAGGATTATAGCTCTTATGATTGTTGTTTATACTAATATTTTTTAATATTATAAGTGCTTATGCTCTTCAAGTAGGTTTAGATATGGATTCTAAAAAAGAGTTATGGAATGATTTAGAAGAGTTAATATAAATGATATCATTTGAAGAAAAAGTTCTTATAGAAGGAGATTTAAATGGATATGTCATTCGAGTGATAAAAGATTTAAAAATATTCATGGCGACTACGATTTTGGAGTGATTAATGAAAAAAATAGAGTTATATTAGATTTTACTTTAGCGTATGATTTTGTTATTGTTAATACTTTTAATCAAGAAAAGAGATAAGATTATTATTACTTATAAGAATGAACCTAGCAAAACACAAATTGATTATTTTCTTATGAGAAAAAAAGATCGCTGAGAATGTAAAGATTGTAAAGTCACTCCAAGTGAAAATATAAGTACTCAACATCGATTATTAGTTCTCGATTTTAAGTTGAAGAATTGTAAAATAAAGAATACTATGAATCATTATCATAAAATTAGATGAAGTCCTCTAAAAGAAACAAACAAAATTAATTTTATGAGTAAACTTCAAGATTTCAAGATTTTGGATGTTCATGATGCAAATTCTATGTGGTATAAAGTAACAAAAACTATTAAACAAGTGAAATAAGATGTACTTAAAGAATCAAAAGAAAAGTTTCTAAAAATAAAAATAATTAGTGGTGGAATAATAACAGGGAAGAAAAGATAAAATACAAGAAATTATGGAATAAAACTAGTTTAAATGTAAAAGCTTAGAGAACTAGAGAAATAAAATGGTAAAATGGTCTGTAAGGGATCTAAGAGAACAATCTGTGACGCTAAAATTTTTGTTATTAGTGATCTTCATAATAGATTAGATATTAAAGATCGTAAAAAAAATATGAATAAAAATAGCAAAACAAAGAGAAAAAGCAAAGTAAAAATTTAACTATTAAAGATGAAAAATAAAAAAAAATTTCTGAAAAAGGATATTCAACATAGGTGGGTGAGTTATTTTAATGAACTTTTCAATGAAGTTTTTGAAAATACCATCGACCTTAGTGATCTTCATATTGTTAATAATAACAAAATGTTTCATTTTTATCTCCAAATTAGTAAAAAAGAAGTTAAAAGGGCTTTAAGGAAAACTAATGGTGCAAAGTCCATAGGACCTTATGATATTCCCATTGAAGTGTAAAAATATTTAGGTGATTTTGGAGTTTCTTGGCTAACTAAATTCTTTAATATTATTTTAAAAACTAAAAAGATGTCTGAAGAGAGTTGGAAGAGTATTTTGGTTCCCATTTTTAAAAATAAAGGGGGTGCATAAGAGTGTGCAAATTATAGAGAAATTAAGTTAATGTGTCATACTTTAGAATTATGAGAGAGGGTAATTGAACATTGGTTAAGACGTATTACAAAAATTCACATAATTAGTTTGGATTTATGTCAGACGGGTCTACCATGGAAGTTATACATTTATTGAGAGGTTCGATGGAGAAGTACAGAAAGAATAAGGAGAATCTACATATGATTTTTATTGATTTAGAAAAAACTTATGATAAGGTTCTAAAAGTTATCCTTTGGAGAGTTCTAGAGAAAAAAAGGTGTTGATATGGCTTATATTCAAGTCATTAAATATATGTATATTAAAGTTGTTACTTGTGTTCGAACAGAAGGAGGATTGACCAAATATTTTCCTATTTCGGTTGGATTAAATCAGTGATCGACTTTAAGCTCATATCTTTTTGCTTTAGTTATGGATGCTCTTACTGGAAATTTACAGAAGGATGCACCTTGGTGTATGCTTTTCGTTGATGATATCCTTCTTGTGGATAAGACTAGAGAAAAAACTCAGGAAAAACTTGAATTATGGAGGTTTACATTGGAGTCTAAAGGCCTTCAATTGAGTAGAACTAAAACTGAATATATAAAATATAATTTTAGTGGTAGTAGCTCTAGTGACATAGTCGTAAATATAGGTGATCAATCATTAAAATGTGTGAATGTTTTAAATATCGCGAGTCTATTGTTCAAAGTGATGGTTACATAGATGGGGATGTTATTAGTAGAATTCAAGTTGGTTGGTTCAAGTGGATGAATGCTTTGAGCCTATTGTGTGATAGAAAAGTACCGCTTAAACTGAAAGGAAAATTTTATAAGATGGCGGCGACACCTGCAATGCTCTATGGCACAAAAATGTTGGTCTTTAAAAGAGAAGCATAAAACTAAGTTAAATGTTGTCGAGATGAGAATGCTTAGGTGGATGAGTGGCTTTACACTCAAAGACAAAATGTGAAATGAATATATATGTGATAGGGTTGGTGTAGCTCCAAAGAAGGACAAAATTAGAGAGTCATTTTAGATGGTTTAGTCACATTAAATGTCGACCATCTGAAAATCCAGTTAGAAGAGTAGATGTTTTATATTCAAATTATGTTAAAAAAAGGGAGAGATACACCTAAAAAAACTTGGGCTAACTGTATAAAAAAATGATCTTAATTAATTAGAATTAAATGAAAATATGACGATCAATCGAATGCAATTGAGAAAAAAGATTCATGTAGCAGACCCCACTTAGTAGGATAAAGGCTTCTTGTTGTTGTACTCGTCTCGTCTTTATATTGATATGTTCGCATTAATATCATGATTAATAAAATAAACATGTAGTTTTATATGGTTTCTACATGGTATTAGAGCCACAATCATAAGCCTCTTTCTCTCTGCTTGCTCACTTGCAATTCGACCCTACGTTGCATCTAGCATCTCATTGCTTTAGTCACGTCTCCTATAGATTGGTTTGTGCGTCTCTTTTGATTCAAATTGCTTATCGCTCCGTCTTTCATCAAGGAGGTAGTTACTTGCGAATTCACTTGGTTCTGCTTGGTTCCGTTGCTTTAGCTCAATTTCACTAGCTCAACTCATCTCCATTGTCTCAAATCATCACTCAAATCGTAGTCTAGCATGAAATTCTATCCTCTATCTTGCTAGATGCCTGAGACTTGATAGCCTGGATCGTCTATCTTATCCAACTNCCATTTGAGCATACACCAATCAAATCATTGAGACTTTAATAAATATAAAAATGGGCATTTATGTTGTACCACAATTCAAACAGTTTTTCACACATGCAAATACGTAAACACTACATGTGCAAGGCCTTGAACCTAAGCCTCTTGGTTGAAAGGCAATCATTTTAGGGTCTGTTTGGGGCAGCTTATAAGTGCAGGCGGTGTTTTCAAACGCCGTCGTACCGTTTAGTTCGCACGTTTCGCCAGCTTATCCGAAACTGCATTTGAATTTTTACACTAAACACAGTCATGTTTCAGGATAAGCAGTTTATCCTGAAACGCACAAGCTGCCCCAAACGGATCCTTAATCACTAGGCCAAGATGATTGGCATTCCACACAATGATAACAACAACAACAACAAGCTTTACCGCACTAAGTGGGACCGTCAACATGAATCCTTTTTTTTCTCCCGCATCCTATTGAGTGCGACGTTCAATGTGCCCAAACCATCAAAGACATCTCTAATTTTATCGTCCACGAAAGCTACACCAACCCTATCACAAATATATTCATCTACTCATCCACCTAAGCATTGACATCTCGATAACACTTAAACTTAATTTTATGCTTCTCTTTTAAAAGGCCAACATTGAATGTCATAGAATATTGCAGGCCTCACCACCATTTTATAAAATTTTCCTTTCAGTCAGAGTAATGTTTTTCCATCATATAATAGGCCCGAAACATTCTTCCACTTCAACTAGCCAACTTGAATTCAACTAATAACATCCCCCAATCATATTGTCATCACTTTCAATAATAGACTCGAGATATCTAAAAAAATTCACCATTTCTTATATATTTATACATCTAACAAAAATATTCATATTAACATCCATACCACTCAAATATACACCATAAATAACTTTTTAATAATGACATTTTCATGCAAANAGCTGTAATATCACATAAGAAAAAAAAAAAAACTACTACCACTTTTTAAAAGTGAAATACACCTTTTTCATATAAAGGTTTAAAGCACCAAAGTGTAATGTGTGTAAATATGAAAAATTATGTGTGGGGTATGTAAATTCATAAGAATTGTGTGCTAGGTATGTAAATTTCCCTTAAAAAAGGGAAATTGATAACAGATAAAACCTGAAGATGTAAGAACAGTGATGCTCTTTATAAGCACGAATGAATGAGACAAATGCTCTAAGACCCTTCTCCATGACAGCGCGATCTTTCATTGCAGCAGACCTTATCTGCAGAAGTGAGAATGCTCCACAAATTCATTTAACAAGCATGCATTGAAAGACTAAAAATTGAAAGTAAAATTCCAAAATAGCTATACATTTATCAGAAAATTAAATCACCCAAACAAAAAATGTGATGACTTAATTTTACTCAATATTTAGAGAAGTTGGGAGAATGATGACAAATATTTTACTCGGAAAAGAACACACAGATGTTGGATTTACTTGGAGATGAATGCAATAAGAATCTTGTTGATTCCTAATATGTTACATTAATCTCGAGGAAAATTGAATGGCTTAAAGATTCATTCCAACCAAAAAGTAAAGTGCTAATATAGTCCCTTGATTATTTAAATGGGGTCAATTAGTAAAGAGTCTATAAAAACGTCAAATTAGTTCTCATGCGCTTTTAATTCGAGCTGAAATAATCCATAAGGAGTACTATTATAACTCACATTAAAAGAATTTGTGGACTAAATTGACATTTTTATAGACTCGGAGACTAAAATAACCCCCGACAAAAAGTCAAGGGACCGTTTGATACTTTTCGCGAACAAAATTTTAGTCAGGATATCCTAATCCAATTTTCTTTTCTTTATTTAGTAGGTTGGTGGGGGTGTAATTTGGAATGGAAGATAGAAAATCCTCTACAATAAGGTCACATGTAATGCTTAAACCAAACAAAAAAAAAAAAAAAAGAAAAGAAACGCCACAGCCAAAGCTCATAATACTTGTCACATATAAACCCTCACAAAAAACTCTATTTTATTGTAGGGCAGGAAACCAAAAAGTTAAACCTAAAGTATTGCAACGTTGATAATGAAAATTGTGAGCTCATGTGTACATTTCTGAGGTTTAGATAATAACAATTAATAACTTCCCNAATCCTCACATGTAATGCTTAAACCAAACAAAAAAAAAAAAAAAGAAAAGAAACGCCACAGCCAAAGCTCATAATACTTGTCGCATATAAACCCTCACAAAAAATTCTATTTTATTGTAGGGCAGGAAACCAAAAAGTTAAACCTAAAGTATTGCAACACGTTGATAATGAAAATTGTGAGCTCATGTGTACATTTCTGAGGTTTAGATAATAACAATTAATAACTTCCCNAAAAGGTTTAAACCACCAAAGTGCAATGTGTGTAAATATGAAAAATTATGTGTGGGGTGTGTAAATTCATAAGAATTGTGTGCTAGGTATGTAAATTTCCCTAAAAAAAGGAAAATTGATAACAGATAAAACCTGAAGATGTAAGAACAGTGATGCTCTTTATAAGCACGAATAAATGAGACAAATGCTCTAAGACCCTTCTCCATGACAGCGCGATCTTTCATTGCAGCAGACCTTATCTGCAGAAGTGAGAATGCTCCACAAATTCATTTAACAAGCATGCATTGAAAGACTAAAAATTGAAAGTAAAATTCCAAAATAGCTATACATTTTATCAGAAAATTAAATCACCCAAACAAAAAATGTGATGACTTAATTTTACTCAATAATTAGAGAAGTTGGGAGAATGATGACAAATATTTTACTCGGAAAAGAACACACAGATGCTGGATTTACTTGGAAATGAATGCAATAAGAATCTTGTTGATTCCTAATATGTTACATTAATCTCGAGGAAAATTGAATGGCTTAAACATTCATTCCAACCAAAAAGTAAAGTGCTAATATAGTCCCTTGATTATTTAAATGGGGTCAATTAGTCAAGAGTCAATAAAAACGTCAAATTAGTTCTCATGCTCTTTTAATTCGAGCTGAAATAATCCATAAGGAGAACTATTATAACTCACATTAAAAGAATTTGTGGACTAAATTGACATTTTTATAGACTCGGAGACTAAAATAACNTATGGGGTCAATTAGTCAAGAGTCTATAAAAACGTCAAATTAGTTCTCATGCTCTTTTAATTCGAGCTGAAAATCCCTAAGGAGAACTATTATAACTCACATTAAAAGAATTTGCGGACTAAATTGACATTTTTACAGACTCTGAGAATAAAATAAACCCCGATAAAAAGTCAAGGGACCGTTTGATACTTTTCGAGAACAAAAGTTTAGTCAGGATATCCTAATCCAATTTTTTTTCTTTATTTAGTAGGTTGGTGGGGGTGTAATTTGGAATGGAAGATAGAAAATCCTCTACAATAAGGTCACATGTAATGCTTAAATCAAACAAAAAAAAAGAAAGAAAACAAACGCCACAGCCAAAGCTCATAATACTTGTCACATATAAACCCCCACATAAAACTCTATTTTATTGTAGGGCAGGAAACCAAAAAGTTAAACCTTAAGTATTGCAACACGTTGATAATGAAAATTGTGAGCTCATGTGTACATTTCTGAGGTTCAGATAATAATAATTAATAACTTCCCAAATCCCTATACCAGCAAGTTGCCATGCACCAATTTTGTTATAATATAAATGGGACATTTACACACGGCACCACCCAATTCTTATGTATTTACGTATATAACATATAAACTTTACTGTTTTACATTTATACAGGCCAAATCTTTCATATCACATATACAATGACACTATTTTAACTTTAAAAAGTGAAATACACCTTGTCATGCAGAGATAAGGTGGCATATATGTAAAAAATTGAAGTATAGGTTTTAGATATGTAAAAGCATAAGAATTAGGTGGTATGTATGAAAAACTTCTTAATATAAATGTTAACACAATATAGGACCAAATGTTTATTACTATATATTTTGCATTAAAGATGTCGGGAATTCAACAGATCAAACTTCTAATTGTTAATAAAATGATTCCTTGAACAAGTGACTGATCATTTTAATAGAAAAAAACTTGCTAATTTAGTGTTAGCTAAACCTGATGATCCTTGAATATAATTCAGTCCTCTAAAAGATGTCATAAGATAAAGGTGTTAAGAGAAAACAGAAATACAAAAAACAATTGATCAGATAATGGACAGTAGCACATCATGCTTTCATGACATGAGCTTACTCTGCAACACGGTCTTATGTAAGGTATAATTTAGACGAGGGAAATTTACATACATACTACTCAATTCTTATGCATTTACATGTCTAACACTTAAAATTAGGTATTTGCATTTATAACACCTTGTTTTTAAAAACCTAAGCATAAAAAAGTGCATTTCAGTTATAAAAAGTTTTGTTATAATTGTGCTTTTGATGTGATCTCAAAAGTTTGAGATAAGAAAGTTAATGTGCTAGATACGTAAATATATAAGAATTGTGGTATGCATTTCAATGATCCTTGAATAAATAGATAGGCACGGAACGAAAATATAATATTCAACAATTATGATATAAATGTTAAAGTAAAACATAATATGACGCATAAAAATGTAAAAGAAACTTGCCAAAGAAATAACATTGAGAGCCGGGGAGAAGCATTCTCTCTCTTGAATAGGCACCCTTCTTAGACTCAAAAGCTCAACGTAAGCATCTTCCTGTTGAAGGGGCAATATAAGTCAAACCAGAAGTAAGACTCCTTGTATAACAATTTGTAAAATTAAAAGCTCTAAACATAAGCAAACCTTTGGCAAGATAAATACAATGGCATTTCCTTGCCTCCCTATCCGTGCAGTTCTGCCGACTCTATGCACGAATACATTAGGATCTTGTGGAGGGTCATACTGATACAGTAACAGAACAAATTTGTTAAATTATGACATGATGAAAAGCTCTCAAGTTTGATTGTCAGCAGCAAAGCTCGCACTAAGGAAAAAAGAGTTTCATTCATTATCAATTTCTGAGAATAAATTTCAAATTCACAAATCATTCTGCATATGAACAAAAAAAGTTAGCCACCTTTTTCCCTATCAATTTGGATTTCTTCACACACAAAGCTCTGATAGCGCTTGGTTTATTCGGTCAATCAAGTGAATGCCGCAAAGAGGGCAGGGAAAAGTGAGAGGGCCCATGCCAGTATCTCATGGAGAACAGGGAGAAACCACTAGAGGAAATAAGGTAGCCATCTTATTTGAACAAAAAAAAAAGTTAGCCATCTTTCTCTATCAAATTCGATTCTTCACATGTAAAGCTCGGATAGTGATTGGTTTATTTCACTTAAGTGAATGTCAAAAAGAGGACAGGGAAAAGTGAGCGGGCCCATGCCAGTGTCTCATGGAGAACAGGGAGAACCCACTGGAAGAAATAAGGATGATAAAGTTGGCTAAATTAAGACTTAAGAGAGTGTTTTGCTTCATGAAAAGAGCATCAAGTAAACTGGGATTTTGGGAGCACAAGAAAAACCAGGAAGGAGCAAGATTCTGAAAATCGGACCGACATCAAATTGAAAAAATGAGAGGATCAAGGTTCAATGATTTATCTGGACTTAAATTGGACAACATAACAATATTTAAATTATTTTCACATAATTTAAATAATATAATAAAGATAGATTAATTTTTTTTTATTAATTCAATAAATAATATTTTAATTTGAGACAACACTTCTAAATATTTTAAATAATATTTTAAATCTAAATTTTGAGACATAATATTTTGTCCATTTTTTATCTAAATATATTAATTTTAGCCATCTGATCAGAACCAAAATATTAAAATTAAACAATATTTGAACTGTTAAACTCATTGAAAATCGGACTAGTTCACTGGTTCGCAGGTTCAGCCCTGGTTCTAAACAGTTCAGTTCAATCTTGGCTCCATGCGGAAACAGTTTTGAGCTTGTACTGAACCGGTTGAATGATCAGTCCACAGTTGAATCGGTCAAGCTTGCCAATCCGATCCGATTTTAAAAACTATGAAAAAGAGGATAGAACAAATAGAAAAGAGGTACATATATGGTTAAAACTGGAAGGCATCTTAATGTGTGTATAAACCTTGGCATCCTATAGTACGAGGAACGAGGATGAAGAGGATTACAAGATTATGGGGATTAGAGTCTTTACATGATTTGCCCTAGTGGGATAAGATTGAGATGAAGGAACACAATTGGATCCATTAACCCTTACAAATTGCATACATGCTGCCATGTTTATAAGTGAATATGCTGAGACAATTAACTTGCTTCTCTCCTGCCCTAGGAGCTCATTATACCTCTGTGCAGCTACCGCAGTCCAAGCAATGAAAAATCTCTCGCTAAAAAATTTTAGTTCTCCAAGTTAATATTAAATGGCTCCCCCTTTGCGCAGCGATCCAAAAAAAAAGTAAATTTTCCAAACTAATAGATCAAGTTCCAATAATATGGTTTTACAATTTGAAGACAGAATAATCTTTCTTGCCACAAACAGGCCAAGGAAAAAAGAAATGAACTTACATAAACTCTTACAATGCACACGCAAGGGACTGCAATATATACTTATCAAACAATAATCTTGACGAAATTGAGCAAAATGCATCATATTTTTCTCCTTAAGTTTAGAGAAATAAATATTTCCATAGCTCAATTTTCATTGATAAATTTTTCATAATATCATTTTCTTTTTTTTTTAGGTTGATTTAAATAGTTAGCGAAAGAGTTGTAACTCTTATTAGAATTATTATATTGCAATAATCACATATGCTTAATATTTGTTCGAAGAAATAAAATTCATTGTTGTGATGAATCCAAATTATTGAGGATATTCTACTTCATTGAATTTTTCTTATCACACTCTTCTCTTGTCTTAACACTATCTCAAGCCCCGGATGTGAAAGCAAAAAATTGCGTTAGGTAGTCAGCAGTCAGCATAAAATTTGTCAAAAAATCATGATATGAATCATTTTAATTCTTGTATAATGTTAGGGCGTCTCTTGTAAGCGACGCACTTTATGACCTGAATACAATGAAAAGTGTGCAAGGACTGCTGCACCAGCGTCTGTGTGTAGTGTTAAATAAGAAAAAGTTTCTACGCTATGGACGGATAAAAAAGTTAGTCCATGAAACTAATATTAAGATAAAATCTTGTAACATATGTACTCTCACGGGTAAATTAAGGGAACTAATTGATATTATAATTCATAGAAAAGTAAATATCTTATACATTCAAGAAACTAAATATGCTGGAGAAAATGTTAAGGAGATAGATAGCTTTGGTTTTAAACTTTGATATTCAGGTAGGAGTCACACTAGAAATGATGTAGGTGTAATTATATATAAAAATTTGAAAGAAAATGTTATAAAAATTAATAGAGTTGGAGATAGAATTATAGTTCTTATGATTGTTGTTTATACTAATATTTTTTAATATTATAAGTGCTTATGCTCTTCAAATAGGTTTAGATATAGATTCTAAAAAAGAGTTATGGAATGATTTAGAAGAGTTAATGTAAATGATATCATTTGAAGAAAAAGTTCTTATAGAAGGAGATTTAAATGGATATGTCATTCGACTGATAGAAGATTTAAAAATATTCATGGCGACTACGATTTTGGAGTGATTAATGAAGAAAATAGAGTTATATTAAATTTTACTTTAGCGTATGATTTTGTTATTGTTAATACTTTATTCAAGAAAAGCGATAAGATTATTATTACGTATAAGAATGAACCTAGCAAAACACAAATTGATTATTTTCTTATGAGAAGAAAAGATCGCTGAGAATGTAAAGATTGTAAAGTCACTCCAAGTGAAAATATAGGTACTCAACATCGATTATTAGTTCTCGATTTTATGATGAAGAATTGTAAAATAAAGAATACTATGAATCATTATCATAAAATAAGATGAAGACCTCTAAAAGAAACAAATAAAATTAATTTTATGAGTAAACTTCAAGATTTCAAGATTTTGGATGTTCATGATGTAAATTATATGTGGTATAAAGTAACAAAGACAATTAAACAAGTGAAATAAGATGTACTTAAAGAATCAAAAGAAAAGTTTCTATAAATAAAAATAATTAGTGGTGGAATAATAACAAGGAAGAAAAGATAAAATACAAGAAATTATGGAATAAAACTAGTTTAAATGTAAAAGCTCAGAGAACTAGAAAAGAAATAAAATGGTAAAATGGTCTGTAAGGGGTCTAAGAGAACAATCTGTGACGCTAAAATTTTTGTTATTAGTGATCTTCATAATAGATTAGATATTAAAGATCGTAAAAGAATATGAATAAAAATAGCAAAACAAAGAGAAAAAAGCAAAGTAAAGATTTAACTCAAGTAAAGTGTATTAAAGATAAAAAATAAAAAAATAATTTTTTTTTTCTGAAAAAGGATATTCAACATAGGTGGGTGAGTTAATTTAATGAACTTTTCAATAAAATTTTTGAAAATAAAATCGACTTTAGTGATCTTCATATTGTTAATAATAACAAAATATTTTATTTTTATCGTCAAATTAGTAAAAAAGAAGTTAAAAAGGCTTTAAAGAAAACTAATGGTGCAAAGTCTATAAGACCTTATGATATTCCCATTGAAGTGTAAAAATATTTAGGAGATTTGGGAGTTACTTGGCTAACTAAATTCTTTAATATCATTTTAAAAACTAAAAAGATGTCTGAAAAGAGTTGGAAGAGTATTTTGGTCCCCATTTTTAAGAATAAAGGAGATGCATAAGAGTGTACAAATTATAGAGAAATTAAGTTAATGTGTCATATTTTAGAATTATGAGAGAGGGTAATTGAACATAGGTTAAGACTGTTGACCTCAATTTTTTGTGAAGTCTAGTATTCCTCGTAGGAGTTAGGATCTAGCCTTAGGGGTCTTCCTGCGACTATCTTAGAACCTTAGAAGTGGTACCCGCCTCGTTTTACTTCGACCCGCTTCTGTCCCTTTCTGGAGTTTCGCGTGTGTGGTATCAACTTCTAGCACTTAGAAGGATGAAACTAACATGGGGAAACCCAAAAGGGATTCCCTATAGGACCTTCCTGAGCCTTAGAGTGGCCTTTTGCACAATCCGCACTCCCGCGCGCACAAGCTTTGCAATTCGAAGAGTCGATACGTCCGATCGCCGCAATTCACATTGCCTCCGCTGTTACTTGTCAAATGCTCGAGTAAACCTTTTGGTACGGTCGATCGCGGGTCAATATTTTGTGAAATTTGAATTTCGACGCGTTNATTTTAGTTCGACCTATTTCCGTCCTCTTCTGGAGGTTTCGCGTGTGTGGTATCGACTTCTAACACTTAGAAGGATGAAACCGACATGAGGAAACCCTTGGATTCCTATAGGACCTTTCCGAGCCTTAGGGTGGCCTTCTGCACAATTCGCACTCCTGCNCCTTCTATACAATTCGCACTCCTGCACGCACCAGCTTCGCAATTCAGAGAGTCGACGTGTCCGATCGCCGCAATTCGCATTGCCTCCTCTGTTACTTGNTTAAACCTCTTGTGACGATCGATCGCGGGTCGAGATTTTTGTGAAATTTGAATTTCGACGCGTTTTGACCCGATTGTCGACGACGTCGTCCGAGCGACCCCGGATGACGAAANATGTTGTATTCACCCAATAGATCTAAGCTCAAAGGCTCGGCACAGAGGAAAACCGAAAGGAAACAGGGCACCGAAGAAGGGGGAAAGAGAGAGGTACCTCAAGAATGCTAAAGTAAAGCCCTGCCACACCAGAGTTCACCCCAACAAAGCGCTCTCACAGAAATTTCCTTTCCAACCTCCTCACAGCCGAAAAACTCCCGCTCTCCTCTTCTTACCAACTTCAAAAAAAACCAAAGGAACTATCCTTATAGGCAGAGAATAGAGGAGAAGAGCCGTCCACAGCACTCGAATCGGGCCAAAAAAGAAAAGGGATGCTCCCTGCCTACAGAAGGCGAAGCCAACCACACCTCTCGGACCGAGCAGCGAAGCCAGTGGCAGCGAGGGAAGCATCGGGAAGAGGAGAAGAAAAATGTCATTCCAGTGTACCAGGGAACAAGCTTCCCAGAGTCAAACTGCCGAGAGAAGAAAATCCACGGCTCAAGGAGACTGGCGCGGCTTCGGGAAGGAAGG
>JXCR01146001.1:221419-235524 GCA_002079205.1 Phalaenopsis hybrid cultivar
TCCTTCCGAAGCGGGTGACGGGATTTCGATTCCGGCGACCGACAGCTTCTTACGGGCGACCCCCAAACATTCAAAACTCTTTTCCCCTTTTAAGGGCCGACAAAGACGTATTACAAAAATTTCACATAATTAGTTTGGATTTATGTCAGACGGGTCTACCATGAAAGTTATACATTTATTGAGAGGTTCGATGGAGAAGTACAGAGAGAATAAGGAGAATCTACATATGATTTTTATTGATTTAGAAAAAACTTATGATAAGGTTCTAAAAGATATCCTTTGGAGAGTTCTAGAGAAAAAAGGTGTTGATATGACTTATATTCAAGTCATTAAAGATATGTATATTAAAGTTGTTACTTGTGTTCGAACAGAAGGAGGATTGACCAAATATTTTCCTATTTCGGTTGGATTAAATCAGTGATCGACTTTAAGCTCATATCTTTTTGCTTTAGTTATGGATGCTCTTACTGGACATTTACAGAATGATGCACCTTGGTGTATGCTTTTCGCTGATGATATCCTTCTTGTGGATAAGACTAGAGAAAAAGCTCAGGAAAAACTTGAATTATGGAGGTTTACATTGGAGTCTAAAGGCCTTCAATTGAGTAGAACTAAAACTGAATATATAAAATATAATTTTAGTAGTAGTAGCCCTAGTGACATAGTTGTAACTATAGGTGATCAAATCATTAAAATGTGTGAATGTTTTAAATATCGCGAGTTTATTGTTCAAAGTGATGGTTACATAGATGGGGATGTTATTAGTAGAATTCAAGTTGGTTGGTTCAAGTGGATGAATGTTTTGGGCCTATTGTGTGATAGAAAAGTACCGCTTAAACAGAAAGGAAAATTTTATAAGATGGGGACGACACCTGCAATGCTCTATGGCACAAAAATGTTGGCCTTTAAAAGAGAAGCATAAAACTAAGTTAAACGTTGTCGAAATGAGAATGCTTAGGTGGATGAGTGGCTTTACACTCAAAGACAAAAGTGTGAAATGAATATATCTGTGATAGGGTTGGTGTAGCTCCAAAGGAGGACAAAATTAGAGAGTCGTTTTAGATGGTTTAGTCACATTAAATGTCAACCATCAGAAAATCCAGTTAGAAGAGTAGATGTTTTATATTCAAATTATGTTAAAAAAAAGACAGAGATACACCTTAAAAAACTTGGGCTAACTATATAAAAAAATCATCTTAATTAATTAAAATTAAATAAAAATATGACACTCAATCAAATGCAAGTGAGAAAAAAGATTCATGTAGCAGACCCCACTTAGTAGGATAAAGGCTTGTTGTTGTTGTACTCGTCTCGTCTTTATATTGATATGTTCGCATTAACATCATGATTAATAAAATAAACATGTAGTTTTCTATGGTTTCTACATGGTATTAGAGCCACAATCATAAGCCTCTTTCTCTCTGCTTGCTCACTTGCAATTCGACCCTACGTTGCATCTAGCATCTCATTGCTTTAGTCACGTCTCCTATAGATTGGTTTGTGCATCTCTTTCGATTCAAATTGCTTATCGCTCTCGTCTTTCATCAAGGAGGTAGTTACCTGCGAATTCACTTAATTCTGCTTTGTTCCGTTGCTTTAGCTCAATTTCACTAGCTCAACTCATCTCCATGGTCTCAAATCATCACTCAAATCATGGTCTCGCATGAAATTCTATCCTCTATCTTGCTAGATGCCTGAGACTTGATAGCCTGGATCGTCTATCTTATCCAACTNTCATTCGAGCATTACATCAATCAAATCATTGAGAATTTAATAAATATAAAACTGGGCATTTATGTTGTACCACAATTCAAACAGTTTTTCACACATGCAAATACGTAAACACTACATGTGCAAGGCCTTGAACCTAAGCCTCTTGGTTGAAAGGCAATCATTTTAGGGTCTGTTTGGGGCAGCTTATAAGTACAGGCGGTGTTTTCAAACACCGTCGTACCGTTTGGTTTGCACGTTTCGCCGCTTATTCGAAACTGCGTTTGAATTTTTACACTAAACGCAGTCATGTTTCAGGATAAGTAGTTTATCCTGAAACGCACAAGCTGCCCCAAACGGACCCTTAATCACCAGGCCAAGATGATTGGCATTCTACACAACAATAACAACAACAACAACAAGCTTTATCGCACTAAGTGGGACCGTCAACATGAATCCTTTTTTCTCCCGCATCCTATTGAGTGCGACGTTCAATGTGCCCAAACCATCTAAGACATCTCTAATTTTATCGTCCACGAAAGCTACACCAACCCTATCACAAATATATTCATCTACTCATCCACCTAAGCATTGACATCTCGATAACACTTAAACTTAATTTTATGCTTCTCTTTTAAAAGGCCAACATTGAATGTCATAGAATATTGCAGGCCTCACCACCATTTTATAAAATTTTCCTTTCAGTCAGAGTAATGTTTTTCCATCATACAATAGGCCCGAAACATTCTTCCACTTCAACTAGCTAACTTGAATTCAACTAATAACATCCCCCAATCATATTGTCATCACTTTGAATAACAGACTCGAGATATCTAAAAAACTTCACCAATTCTTATATATTTATATATCTAACAAAAACATTCATATTAACATCCATACCACTCAAATATACACCATAACTAACTTTTTAATAGTTACATTTTCATGCAAAAAATTTTAAAACAAGTGTTGTTTGATATGAAAATACATTAAAATTGTGTGGTATGCATATAAATTTCTCAAAAAAAAAAAAAAAAAACAAATCTAAGTTCAAATTTTAGTATAAATTTTGCCATTTGATTGATAAGTTGACAAATAAACATAAATATGTAAGAAATAATCAAATATGTATCTCAATTTAGAAGAAAATAAATTAATTAATTAAAATAAATCAAATTAAAACAAAATAATATATAATCATTCCTATTCCTAAAACAAACTCTCTCAACCCTTTCCCCCATTCAACAAATCTCCTTCCTTAGCGAGACATGGCCCATAATTACTGAACAAACTGCTATATTCCAAACTCTAAAGAAAGATTTACATACATACCACTCAATTCCTTTGTATTTACATATCTAGCATCTAAACTTCAATTTTTACATACATATACCACATATCCGCATTTTAAAAGCTAAAATAGTGGTATTTTGGATGTGATATGAGGATTTGGGTGGGGCATGAATGTAAAAAAGTTAAGTTTAGGTGTTTAGATGCATAAATACATAAGAATTGGATGCTATGTAATTAAATGCCCCAATACATATCAATCATTTCTTCTTCACAGGAGCCCTGGCAATGAAATTAGACTTAAAAAATTTACCTTTGGAGTGCCCTCTTTTCATTTCTGATCTCTTCAAACTCCCTTTATGCTTCAACTTCTGCTTTCTACTTTTATGCCTAGAAAGATCTGATGTTTTTAGTATAGCAGACTCAGGATCATCTTCATCATCTTCTTCTTCTTCTTCCTCAAAACTTGCAAAACCAGTAAGTTTATCAAACTCGCTTTCATCAATGGCCCCTCTCTTGAGTTTTTTCAGTAAACGGTACTCGCGTTCCAGTTCTTTGTCGTCTTCTTTCGTCCGAATGGCTTTTCGCTGTTTTCCGGTTTTCTTTCTTAACAAAGTTGGAGCATGTTCCAAATTTTGCTTCCCAGTTTCTGGTTTTGGGTGCTGAGGTTCTGCTTCTTTCTGACGTGCTTTCTGTCTTTGTTTTTCGCGAGCTTTGTCTCTGAAATATTAACAATTGAGAATTACTAATTAAAAGAAGCATAGAACTAAGTTAAGTGTTGTTGAGATGAGAATGCTGAGGTGGATGAGTGACTTGACACTTAGACACAAAATGTGAAACGAAAACGAATGTATCCGTAAAAGGGTTGGTGTAGCTCCAATAACAGATAAGATTAGACAGAGTCGTCTTAGATGGTTTGATCACATTAAACATCGATTATCTGATGATTCAGTTAGAAGAGTAGGTGTTATAGATTCGAATTATGTTAAGAAAGGTAAAGATAGACCTAAAAAAACTTAGGATATTGTATTAAAAAATGATCTTAACTTACTAGAATTAAATGAAAATTTGACTATCAATAGGACACAATGAAGAAAAAGAATTCATGTAGCCAGCCCCACTTAGTGGGATAAAAGCTCATTGTTGTTGTTGTTGATGTTGTTGTCTTTTAAAGAAATATAGAAACAAAGAGAAAGAAATAAAAAACAATCCCCCAACAATTTGCAAAGGGTAAGATGACCCAGACTATATAAAAGGCCAATTTAATCCCTAGACTATTTAAATAAGAACTAAATTTGTCTCCAAACTCTTTAACTATGGGCTAAAACAGTCCTGTTATGTCGGGGGATGATTTTGGTTCCTACTTAAGTAGTCTGTGGTCTAAATTGACATTTTACATCATATGGGCCTATTGTGGCCCTTCACACGTAACCATGAGACAATATTGGTATTTTTTTATAAACAATTCAAATTAGCTGACTTTGACTTAAAAGAAAAAAGGAACTTACTTGTATTTAATATTAGAAATATCAACATCATTCATGGGTGTAAAACCATCAATAGATAAAGAATAATGCTTAATCTCAGGCATTGATGGGATCTGCAGTAAGCCATATCCCATTGCCAATTTCCCTATCTCCAGTTCTTTCCATCTGTGAATGAAGGGATTGTGTATCAGAAAATAGAAGTTCTGAGTAGCTTCAATCAAAAAAAGGGGCATTTACAAACATAACACACAATTATTATGTGTTTGCATATCTCACACCTAAACTTTCATATTTACACACATAGCACTCAAAGCTGTAATATCACATAAGAAAAAAAAAACTATTACCACTTTTTAAAAGTGAAATACACCTTTTTCATATAAAGGTTTGAAGCACCAAAGTGCAATGTGTGTAAATATGAAAAATTATGTGGGGTATGTAAATACATAAGAATTGTTTGCTAGGCATGTAAATTTCCCTAAAAAAAGGGAAATTGATAACAGAAAAAACCTGAAGATGTAAGAACAGTGATGCTCTTTATAAGCACGAATAAATGAGACAAATGCTCTAAGACCCTTCTCCATGACAGCACGATCTTTCATTGCAGCAGACCTGATCTGCAGAAGTGAGCATGCTCCACAAATTCATTTAACAAGCATGCATTGAAAGACTAAAAATTGAAAGTAAAATTCCAAAATAGCTAGACATTTATCAGAAAATTAAATCACCCAAACAAAAAATGTGATGACTTAATTTTACTCGATATTTAGAGAAATTGGGAGAATGATGACAAATATTTTACTCGGAAATGAACACACACATGTTGGATTTACTTGGAGATGAATGCAATAAGAATCTTGTTGATTCCTAATATGTTACATTAATCTCGAGGAAAATCGAATGGCTTAAAGATTCATTCCAACCAAAAAGTAAAGTGCTAATATAGTCCCTTGATTATTTATATGGGGTCAATTAGTCAAGAGTCTATAAAAACGTCAAATTAGTTCTCATGCTCTTTTAATTCGAGCTGAAAATCCCTAAGGAGAACTATTATAACTCACATTAAAAGAATTTGCGGACTAAATTGACATTTTTACAGACTCTGAGAATAAAATAAACCCCGATAAAAAGTCAAGGGACCGTTTGATACTTTTCGAGAACAAAAGTTTAGTCAGGATATCCTAATCCAATTTTTTTTCTTTATTTAGTAGGTTGGTGGGGGTGTAATTTGGAATGGAAGATAGAAAATCCTCTACAATAAGGTCACATGTAATGCTTAAATCAAACAAAAAAAAAGAAAGAAAACAAACGCCACAGCCAAAGCTCATAATACTTGTCACATATAAACCCCCACATAAAACTCTATTTTATTGTAGGGCAGGAAACCAAAAAGTTAAACCTTAAGTATTGCAACACGTTGATAATGAAAATTGTGAGCTCATGTGTACATTTCTGAGGTTCAGATAATAATAATTAATAACTTCCCAAATCCCTATACCAGCAAGTTGCCATGCACCAATTTTGTTATGATATAAATGGGACATTTACATACGGCACCACCCAATTCTTATGTATTTACGTATATAACATATAAACTTTACTTTTTTACATTTATACTGCCCTAATCTTTCATATCACATATACAATGCCACTATTTTAACTTTAAAAAGTGAAATACACCTTGTCATGCATAGATAAGGTGGCATATATGTAAAAAACTGAAGTATAGGTTTTAGATATGTAAATGCATAAGAATTAGGTGGTATGTATGAAAAACTTCTTAATATAAATGTTAAACACAATATAGGACCAAATGTTTATTACTATATATTTTGCATTAATGATGTCGGGAATTCGACAGATCAAACTTCTAATTGTTAATAAAATGATTCCTTGAACAAGTGACTGATCATTTTAATAGAAAAAAACTTGCTAATTTAGTGTTAGCTAAACCTGATGATCCTTGAATATAATTCAGTCCTCTAAAAGATGTCATAAGATAAAGGTGTTAAGAGAAAACAGAAATACAAAAAACAATTGATCAGATAATGGACAGGTAGCACATCATGTAGCACAGTTAATAAAATAATTCCTTGAACAAGTAGCACATCATGCTTTCATGACATGAGCTTACTCTGCAACACGGTCTTATGTAAGGTATAATTTAGACGAGGGAAATTTACATACATACTACTCAATTCTTATGCATTTACATGTCCAACACTTAAAATTAGGAATTTGCATTTATAACACCTTGGTTTTAAAAACCTAAGCATAAAAAAGTGCATTTCAGTTTTAAAAAGTTTTGTTATAATTGTGCTTTTGATGTGATCCCAAAAGTTTGAGATCAAAAGTTTGAGATAAGAAAGTTAATGTGCTAGATACGTAAATATATAAGAATTATGTGGTATGCATTTCAATGCTCCTTGAATAAATAGATAAGCACGGAACGAAAATATAATATTCAACAATTATGATATAAATGTTAAAGTAAAACATAATATGACACATAAAAATGTAAAAGAAACTTGCCAAAGAAATAACATCGAGAGCCGGGGAGAAGCATTTTCTCTCTTGAATAGGCACCCTTCTTAGACTCAGAAGCTCTACGTATGCATCTTCCTGTAAAAGGAGCAATATAAGTCAAACCAGAAGTATGACTCCTCGTATAACAATTTGTAAAATTAAAAGCTCTAAACATAAGCAAACCTTTGGCAAGATAAATACAATGGCATTTCCTTGCCTCCCTATCCGTGCAGTTCTGCCGACTCTATGCACGAATACATTAGGATCTTGTGGAGGGTCATACTGATACAGTAACAGAACAAATTTGTTAAATTATGACATGATGAGAAGCTCTCAAGTTTGATTGTCAGCAGCAAAGCTCGCACTAAGGAAAAAACAGTTTCATTCATTATCAATTTCTGAGAATAAATTTCAAATTCACAAATCATTCTGAATATGAACAAAAAAAGTTAGCCACCTTTTCTCTATCAATTTCGATTTCTTCACATGCAAAGCTCTGATAGCGCTTGGTTTATTCGGTCAATCAAGTGAATGCCGCAAAGAGGGCAGGGAAAAGGACCCATGCCAGTATCTCATGGAGAACAGGGAGAAACCACTAGAGGAAATAAGGTAGCCACCTTATTTGAACAAAAAAAAAAAGTTAGCCATCTTTCTCTATCAAATTCGATTCTTCACATGTAAAGCTCGGATAGTATTGGTTTATTTCATTTAAGTGAATGTCGCGAAGAGGACAGGGAAAAGTGAGCAGGCCCATGCCAGTGTCTCATGGAGAACAGGGAAAAACCACTGGAAGAAATAAGGATGATAAAGTTGGCTAAATTAAGACTTAAGAGAGTGTTTTGCTCATGAAAAGAGCATCAAGTAAACTGGGATTTTGGGAGAACAAGAAAAACCAGGAAGGAGCAAGATTCTGAAAACCGGACCGAACATCAAATTAAAAAAATGAGAGGACCAAGGTTCAATGATTTAACTGGACTTAAATTGGACAACATAACAATATTTAAATTATTTTCACATAATTTAAATAATATAATAAAGATAGATTAATTTTTTTTATTAATTCAATAAATAATATTTTAATTTGAGAACACTTTTAAATAATTTAAATCTAAATTTTGAGACAATATTTTGTCCATTTTTTATCTAAATATATTAATTTTAGCCATCCGATCAGAACCAAAATATTAAAATTAAACAATATTTGAACGGTTAAATTCATTGAAAATCGGACTAGTTCACTGGTTCGCCGGTTCAGCCCTGGCTCTAAACAGTTCAGTTTAATCTTGGCTCCATGCGGAAACAGTTTTGAGCTTGTACTGAACCGGTTGAATGATCAGTCCACAGTTGAATTGCCAATCCGATCCGATTTTAAAAACTATGAAAAAGAGGATAGAACAAATAGAAAAGAGGAACATATATGGTTAAAACTGGAAGGCATCTTAATGTGTGTATAAACCTTGGCATCCTATAGTATGAAGAACGAGGATGAAGAGGATTACAAGATTATTGGGATTAGAGTCTTTACATGATTTGCCCTAGTGGGATAAGATTGAGATGAAGGAACACAATTGGATCCATTAACCCTTACAAATTGCATACATGCTGACATGTTTATAAGTGAATATGCTGAGACAATTAACTTGCTTCTCTCCTACCCTAGGAGCTCATTATACCTCTGTGCAGCTACCACAGTCCAAGCAATGAAAAATCTCTCGCTAAAAAATTTTAGTTCTCCAATTTAATATTAAATGGCTCCCCCTTTGCGCAGCGATCGAAAAAAAAAAAGTAAATTTTCCAAACTAATAGATCAAGTTCCAATAATATGGTTTCACAATTTGAAGACAGAATAATCTTTCTTGCCACAAACAGGCCAAGGAAAAAAGAAATGAACTTGCATAAACTCTTACAATGGACACGCAAGGAACTGCAATATATACTTATCAAACAATAATCTTGACGAAATTGAGCAAAATGCATCATATATTTCTCCTTACAAGTTCAGAGAAATAAATATTTCCATAGCTCAATTTTCATTGATAAATTTTTCATAATATCATTTTCTTTTTATTTTTTGGAGGTTGATTTAAATAGTTAGCGAAAGAGTTGTAACTCTTATTAGAATTATTATATTGCAATAATCACATATGCTTAATATTTGTTCGGAGACATAAAATTCATTGTTGTGATGAATGCAAATTATTGAGGATATTCTACTTCATTGAATTTTTCTGATCACACTCTTCTCTTGTCTTAACACCATCTCAAGCCTCAGATGTGAAAGCAAAAAGTTGCGTTAGGTAGTCAGTAGTCAGCATAAAATTTGTCAAAAAATCATGACATGAATCCTTTTAATCTTTATATAATGTTAGGGCGTCTCCTGGAAGCGACGCGCTATATGACATGAATACAATGAAAAGTGTGCAAGGACCGCTGCACCAGCGCCTGTGTATAGTGTTAAATAAGAAAAAGTTCTCACACAATGGACGGATAAAAAAGTTAGTCCATGAAACTAATATTAAGATAAAATTTTGTAACATAAGTACTCTCACGGGTAAATTAAGGGAACTAGTTGATATTATAATTCATAGAAAGGTAAATATCTTATACATTCAAGAAACTAAATATGCTGGAGAAAATGTTAAGGAGATAGATAGCTTTGGTTTTAAACTTTAATATTCAGGTAGGAGTCGCACTAGAAATGATGTACGTGTAATTATGTATAAAAATTTGAAAGAAAATGTTGTAAAAATTAATAGAGTTGGAGATAAAATTATAGCTCTTATGATTGTTGTTTATACTAATATTTTTTAATATTATAAGTGTTTATGCTCTTCAAATAGGTTTAGATATAGACTCTAAAAAAGAGTCATGGAATGATTTAGAAGAGTTAATATAAATGATATCATTTGAAGAAAAAGTTCTTATAGAAAGAGATTTAAATGGATATGTCATTCGAGTGATAGAAGATTTAAAAATATTCATGGCGACTACGATTTTGGAATGATTAATGAAGAAAATAGAGTTATATTAGATTTTACTTTAGCGTATGATTTTGTTATTGTTAATACTTTATTCAAGAAAAGAGATAGGATTATTATTACTTATAAGAATGAACCTAGCAAAACACAAATTGATTATTTTCTTATGAGAAGAAAAGATCGTTGAGAATGTAAAGATTGTAAAGTCACTCCAAGTGAAAATATAAGTACTCAACATCGATTATTAGTTCTCGATTTTAAGATGAAGAGTTGTAAAATAAAAAATACTATGAATCATTATCATAAAATTAGATGAAGACCTCTAAAAGAAACAAATAAAATTAATTTTATGAGTAAACTTCAAGATTTCAAGATTTTAGATGTTCATGATGCAAATTCTATGTGGTATAAAGTAACAAAGACTATTAAACAAGTAAAATAAGATGTACTTAAAGAATCAAAAGAAAAGTTTCTATAAATAAAAATAATTAGTGGTGGAATAATAACAGGGAAGAAATGATAAAATACAAGAAATTATGGAATAAAACTAGTTTAAATATAAAAGCTTAGAGAACTAGAAAAGAAATAAAATGGTAAAATGGTCTGTAAGGAGTCTAAGAGAACAATTTGTGATGCTAAAATTTTTGTTATTAGTGATCTTCATAATAGATTAGATATTAAAGATCGTAAAAAAATATAAATAAAAATAGCAAAACAAAGAGAAAAAAGCAAAGTAAAGATTTAACTCAAGTAAAGTGTATTAAAGATGAAAAATAAAAAGTATTTTTTTTTTCTGAAAAAGGATATTCAACATAGATGGGTGAGTTATTTTAATGAACTTTTCAATGAAGTTTTTGAAAATACAATCGACCTTAGTGATCTTCATATTGTTAATAATAACAAAATGTTTTATTTTTATCGCCAAATTAGTAAAAAAGAAGTTAAAAAGGCTTTAAAGAAAACTAATGGTGCAAAGTCTATAGGACCTTATGATATTCCCATTTAGGAGTTTCTTGGCTAACTAAATTCTTTAATATTAATTTAAAAACTAAAAAGATATCTGAAGAGAGTTGGAAGAGTATTTTGGTCCCCATTTTTAAGAATAAAGGGGATGCATAAGAATGTGCAAATTATAGAGAAATTAAGTTAATGTGTCATACTTTAGAATTATGAGAGAGGGTAATTGAATATAGGTTAAGACGTATTACAAAAATTTCACATAATTAGTTTGGATTTATGTCAGACGGGTCTACCATGGAAGTTATACATTTATTGAGAGGTTCGATGGAGAAGTACATAGAGAATAAAGAGAATCTACATATGATTTTTATTGATTTAGAAAAAACTTATGATAAGGTTCTAAAAAATATCCTTTAGAGAGTTCTAGAGAAAAAATGTGTTGATATGACTTATATTCAAGTCATTAAAGATATGTATATTAAAGTTGTTACTTGTGTTCGAACAGAAGGAGGATTGACCAAATATTTTCCTATTTCGGTTGGATTAAATCAGTGATCGACTTTAAGCTCATATCTTTTTGCTTTAGTTATGGATGCTCTTACTGGACATTTACAGAAGGATGCACCTTGGTGTATGCTTTTCGCTGATGATATCCTTCTTGTGGATAAGACTAGAGAAAAAGCTCAGTAAAAACTTGAATTATTGAGGTTTACATTGGAGTCTAAAGGCCTTCAATTGAGTAGAACTAAAACTGAATATATGAAATATAATTTTAGTAGTAGTAGCTCTAGTGACATAGTTGTAACTATAGGTGATCAAATCATTAAAATGTGTGAATGTTTTAAATATCGCGAGTCTATTGTTCAAAGTGATGGTTACATAGATGGGGATGTTATTAGTAGAATTCAAGTTGGTTGGTTCAAGTGGATGAATGCTTTGGGTCTATTGTGTGATAGAAAAGTATCGCTTAAACTGAAAGAAAAATTTTATAAGATGGCGGCGACACCTGCAATGCTCTATGGCACAAAAATGTTGGCCTTTAAAAGAGAAGCATAAAACTAAGTTAAACGTTGTCGAGATGAGAATGCTTAGGTAGATGAGTGGCTTACACTCAAAGACAAAATGTGAAATGAATATATCTGTGATAGGGTTGGTGTAGCTCCAAAGGAGGACAAAATTAGAGAGTCGTTTTAGATGGTTTAGTCACATTAAATGTCAACCATCTGAAAATCCAGTTAGAAGAGTAGAGGTTTTATATTCAAATTATGTTAAAAAAAGGCACAGATACATCTAAAAAAAGTTGGGCTAACTGTATAAAAAAAAATGATCTTAATTAATTAGAATTAAATGAAAATATGAAACTCAATCGAATGCAATTGAGAAAAAAGATTCATGTAGCAGGCCCCACTTAGTAGGATAAAGGCTTCTTGTTGTTGTACTCGTCTTGTCTTTATATTGATATGTTCGCATTAACATCATGATTAAAAAAATAAACATGTAGTTTTCTATGGTTTCTACATGGTATTAGAGCCACAATCATAAGCCTCTATCTCTCTGCTTGCTCACTTGCAATTTGACCCTACGTTGCATCTAGCATCTCATTGCTTTAGTCACGTCTCCTATAGATTGGTCTATGCATCTCTTTCGATTCAAATTGCTTATCGCTCTCGTCTTTCATCAAGGAGGTAGTTACCTGCGAATTCACTTGGTTCTGCTTGGTTACCTTGCTTTAGCTCAATTTCACTAGCTCAACTCATCTCCATGGTCTCAAATCATCACTCAAATCATGGTCTCTCATGAAATTCTATCCTCTATCTTGTTAGATGCCTGAGACTTCATAGCTTGGATCGTCTATCTTATCCAACTCAAGCATTGTCAAGAGCATGACAGAACCAACTCAAACCTTGTCAAGAGCGTGCGCTTGGCACATCACTGATCTATCTTCCTATATCACTTATTTTATCTCAACATTCTTATCTAGGCAATGTTCGTAACCCAATGCCACTTAACACCTTCACTCTCAACAACTAGACAATAGCCCGTAAGTCTTTAGGCACACCAACATTTAGCATGAGGCCAACCACTCAATTGTTCTCAGTTCTCCCAGAGAGGTGTCATAATCTAACATTGATTTGATACGTCAGCAATATGAAAACCCGTTAAATAGCTCTCAGCTTATATCTCACAATTCTTGTTGTACCATACAAACTCTGAAAGTTACTTGTTGTAGAATTGTGAGTGTGGGAGATACTAGAATTACTAAAATTATAATTTTTAAATTTTAACATGATCACAAATCCTTAATATTTAAAAAAAGCTATAATATTTATTATTATAATATATCCTAACTATGACGATATTCTCCTTCATTGTACTTCTTATCATTCTGTTCTCCTAAATTTATACAGAAACTTATAATAGCATCATGATTTATCAGATTTAAATGCAATTTTACATGCTTTCCAATAGTTACCATGGCTCAAATTTCTTGCTAAGATCCGCATTACCAAACTTTTAGGGGCTTACACTCAAAGAATAAATATATTTTTTGATATGGTTCACAGCCATAGCACACTGCAACTGCTGGAATACTAAGAAATCATAAAAAGTAACATACAAGAGAACATACTATTTCCCAAATTACAACACAAATTTTACCTGCACGATCCAATCCACGCCAGGAATATCTAATCCCCTTGCTGCTACATCAGTGCATAGAAGAGCACCGCATAGAAGAGTGGAGAAAGATGACAACGCTTTCTCCCTAGCAGTCTACAGAAAGTAAAAAGTAATCAAACAAGATAAGAGGTAAAAATAAAGTACCAATTTCATAGGTTAATGATGTTAAATAACCTGCTTCATCTTCCCATGGAGAGGAATTAAAGGAAAGCTTTTGAGAACAGAAAGCTGTGGTAGAACAGTGCCCCAGTAGTCGACGCAAGCACACGTCATGAAATAACTGAAAGTAGTAAGCAATAATTACATGAAAACACTGAAAACTTGCATGCATGGAGACTAGAAAGGAAAACAGATGTTCATTCACATTCTTACATTATTATCTTTTTTGATATGTTCTGCAACAAGAATTCAACAAGGTGAGATGACTTTTTCTCTGCTTCACATAACAAATACTGCAAGAAAGAAACAATAAGAG
>JXCR01146004.1:0-22517 GCA_002079205.1 Phalaenopsis hybrid cultivar
AACTGTGTAAGGGTGCAGTTATCATTACAAGTTTATTTTATTTTCAAAAAGTCTGATGTTGTATTTCTGGCAGCAGCAACACTTTAACAACTCAAGTTGAAATTTTTTTTTTTTTACCACATAAACCTCTAAAAAGCAGCAAAAAAACAGTTCCCCAAATATAACCGTGATGGCGGTCTAAAAATCAAAGCAGAGGGAAAGCTGTCATAATTATANCGACGACTACAAAGGAAGTAAGAGGAGCGTCCAGATCTCATACTTGAGCTGAATCAAGGGGCAGGCACAAAAACATCAAGATTGGAGGCTTGCAGACAAGGTCCGCTGAGGATATATCCTACAAAGGTAGATCCATCAAGGATAGGCCCATCAAGGCAAGAACTGCTGAGACAAGATTCAACAGAGCTAGTACTAGCTGCTACAAAATTTACCAAGAACTAGACTGAGAAGAAATCTTGGCCCATTCTTTGAACGAGAGAGGTTACGTGCAGACGATCTTGATCATNTTGCTACAAAATTTACCGAGAACTAGACTGAGAAGAAATCTTGGCCCATTCTTTGAACGAGAGAGGTTACGTGCAGACGATCTTGATCATTCAAGACAAAAAGGGTCTGTTATGGCCTCAACTAGAGATGAAGAAGAAGAATTATAATTTTCTTGACCACTCTGGCGACGATGTCATAAGAGGAAGAAAAGGCAATGGTTGGAGGAGAGTGCATTTTTAGGAGGAATTACGGAAGTTGAGGCACAGAGGAAGTTTAAGATTCCTTCTTTGGAATCTTACAAGGGAAAATCTCACCCCGATGATCACCTAGTTTCATTTTAGTCAGTCATTTTTCTACTCTGAATAAACGATGTTTTAAAATATTGTTTGCTCTTTATGATATTAAAGGAATTAGCTCTAAGTTTGTTCAACAACCTGCCATGAGGAGTTGTCACCTCTTTCATAGAGTTCAAACAAATATTTGTGACTCAGTTTGCTAGCGTGTAAAAGCTATCAAAGAACTGTCAATCGTTTTCGAAGACCCATCTGGAACTTTCACGGAGTCTCCGAGGCTTCATCAATCATTTCCAACGAAAGATACTGGTTGTTTAACGTCTTGAACATGTCTTCGCACTTNTCAATTGTTTCCGAAGACCCATCTGGAACTTTCACGGAGTCTCCAAGGCTTCATCAATCATTTCCAACGAAAGATACTGGTTGTTTAACGTCTTGAACATGTCTTCGCACTTGTAACTCTGGCTCAATGACTCAATAGAGGATAATTATGGTACGCACTTCGCACGTGGAAGCCAAAGATGTTGACTAATCGATTAGAGCTTGCAAATAGCCACATCCATACCAAAGAGTACAATTCTCTCCCTGTACCTTCTCAGGTGTTGGAGCCTATGAAGAAATTTAAGAGCCAATCTCATAATGATTGTCGAAATTCAATGAACAATTTTATGAAGAAATCCTGCGGTGCTCTCAATAAACTTACCCTTTATGAGCGAAGCAACATGATGCTAGTCATAAGAAGACAAGAGAGGAATTAGGAATTACTTTGGCTTCCTCATCCTTTCGTTGAAGTCAAACCGTTGAGCGTTTCCATGTCCGAAAGTGGTGGATGCCACCCAGCATAATGATTGCTTCTGAAAACATTTTCTCTTAAAAGTAGGTATGCATGCTCGTGATCCAAGCTTATAATGCGCGTACCACCGAGATCGTAGTCATGAAAATGAGGAGTGTCAGCATTTTCATTATTTGATCGATGAGCTACTTAAGGCAGGGAAACTACGATAATTTATGGTCCAAGAAGCCTATGCTTGACGAAATGGTAAGGGCCTTATCGAGGGCAATAACAATGAGTGTGCTCTAACAAGACTGGTTCACATCTTTGGAACTATATCAACCATCTTTAGAGGAGACAGACATGAGGCTTCATGAAGGTCCAACACGAAGAGGTTAAAGGACTAGGTAGGTCTGTTGAACTACTCTGGCTAGCGTGCTATACAAATCCATCTTCATCTTAATATTATTAGATGATGATCAACCTGTTAGCAGTAATCCTCTCAACGATGTCATCGTAATCACAACATTCATCAATGATTATCAAATCAATTTCTTCTCGACGGACACTAATAGTCCCATAAATTTCCTATTAAAATGATCACTTGAAAATACTAGAACAATCATTAATCAGTTGGCATCCACCTCGATAATATTTTTTGGTTTCTCTAAATAGTGCAAAGAGGCGAGTAAGGTAATCCCCCTTCCATCACTTGGGAAGAAGGAGAACATCCATACATGGCGATAATTGACTCTATCGTCGTAGAGCCCCCAATTTGTAGAATGACATCATTGGCAAGCCGGTGTTGAACACTTTCAAGGCGGTAACATCCACCTACCACATTGTCGCCATTTTTCCAACTAGCAGACATATCATCACCACTCGGTAGATCTTGTCTAATCCCAAACTTGCTACTCGAGTGTCATAGATAATGCATCGAAATATCTTTTGCTCAATAATAATAAAGGCAATGGTCTTGAAACCGCCAAGCTCCCAGAGGCGGTGCATTTTTCCGACGAAGAAACAAAAAGAACCTTACTAATCATCACTAATTTTAGTGAAGATCTCAAGAATTTGCTCATCACTTTTCTAAGGAGTCGTCATGATGTCCTCGCTTAGACCCTTGATGAAATGTCAAGAGTTAGCATTGGGATCGTTTGCCATTGTTCGAATATGAAGCACAAAGCTAAACCACTTAAGCAAAAATGCAGGTCGTAGCCAATACAACCTGGCTCGACTAATTGAACAGTAGGTTGCAAAGTTAATGGGCGATGGTTTCACATGAGAAGTGCAATATCCATACTAGCTTGCCAACATGGTGATGATAAATAAAGTGAATGACAAATGGAGATTGTGTGTCAACTTCACTAACATAAATGTCTTTTGCCCACAAAATAGTCACCCACTGTCATGAATTGATGTGTTGGTGGATTTGACAACACGGTATTCATTCATAAACTTGCTAGACATTTTCTTTAGATATCATCAAAATGAGAATACTATTACAATGCAATACTCTTTGATTTGAAAAATATTTGGGTAACCTATTAAAGTTTAGGTACGAGATATGTACACTCATAAGCATCGTGCGCTATGCATGTAAATGTTCCTTTTTATTTATGAATTTCTCCTTGGTAGAGTGCTTATTATCACTACTACCATTTATGTACCATATTTATCTCAAAATAAAGTTAATGTTTAAAAAACAAACTTTTATGAGGTTTACTAGGATTTTTACACTGGGTTTGCGTTGCTACTAGGCAGCTTTATCAGTGCTGAAAGCCTTATCGTCCACTACCTCCAACTACTTCAGCAGGAGGAATTATCCGGTGACCGCGAACAACAGCCGGCGTCGCTATAACTCGCCGACGAGCTACGCTTCCGCGAGCGTCGTCTGGTTCAAGCCCCTATTTACCGCCGCACTTCCCTCTGCTTCTTCTTCAAAAAACATTGAGCTGCGTTCTCGTTCCGGCTTGTGACTCATTGACGAAGCTTCAAACCCTACAGGGGGGACGGTAGAGAAGAGCGAGCGCAAGCAGGGATGGGCTTTTTAGCGTTTGATATATTTGGATCGGCCCCATCGAAGCAGGAAGCCGTGGATGCAGTCCACGACCTTCAGATGTGAGCTTTTTATTTGTAATACAGATGCAGCCATGATTTCATTATACTTAGTTGTTAATCTTTGATTCCTTGTTTTAATTCAGGATACCATTGCCGCAGACTATCGCCCACTTTGCTGGAGATGAAGCGAACTTATTTTCAGAAGGTGCAATTGATCGAAGGTCCTTGCTGCACGAACAGGTGAAGAAAAAATGTATATTTGGGTTAGATTGCCGAAGGTGCAATTGATCGAACACTTTTGCTGCATGAACAGGTGAAGATAAAATCTTTATCTGGGTTAGATCGAAGTCGGCCCGGACAACAGGTTTACAAATTGAGTTCAGCACTTTCTCAGACTCAACATAAAATTCTAAATGCGCTGCATCTCCTTTTGGTCAATTCATCTGTTAAGGTATATTATAGTCCTATGCTGGCTTTTACTGCACATGTCACTTTCGATTTATACACCATAGTTTTCCTTTTGTGTTTCTTTATAGAACAATCAGATAGTTTTACGTTGCAGCATTAGTGTTGAAAATTCTATTTGGGATTGTTTTAGGTAGCAGTCAAATTAAACTGGGTGGAAAAAAAAACCCTGCAGCAGACACAAATGTGATATGGAGATAACATTGCACCACAAAAGCACTAGGATTTTTTGTGGTTCAGTAAATTTTAGCTTGCATGAAAGGGGGAGGAAGCAGACATTTTCTTAACTGTGTAAGGGTGCAGTTATCATTACAAGTTTATTTTATTTTCAAAAAGTCTGATGTTGTCTTTCTGGCAGCAGCAACACTTTAACAACTCAAGTTGAAATTTTTTTTTTTCTAAAAAGCAGCAAGAAAACAGTTCCCCAAATATAACCGTGATGGCGGTCTAAAAATCAAAGCAGAGGGAAAGCTGTCATAATTATATCCTAAATTTTGAGTGCAAATTATGAGAATTGCGGAATTGATCAAATCCTACTAATAAGGAAGTGTGGAGAAGTCCTAACTATCAATAACACTTTGTCTATCAAGATCCTTCCTGAGAGCTTGAAATCACCAAAATGGGAACATACAGTTAGAGAACAATGTTATATTTGTCAATTACAATAATATAAAGTAATCACCCAAACATTAAGGAGTCACTTAACCATAAACTATCTAATATATTATTCAAATCAATTAGTAAAGACAATATACTTGCAACAATCATTTCAATTAAAAAAAAAACTTAACACAAGATAACATAATGTTAAGATATTTATTTTAACTTGTTTCCATTTTTCTATAAGTATATTCTCTCTTGACAACCATTTTAATGTACATTTTTTTTTTCTGAAATAAGCAGTTATGCAATATATTAAGTTTTACAGTAACTTAGTGATTAATTATAATTCCAGTGTATAGTAAATTTCTATGCAAATGCTCTAATATGAATGCTGAAAAAAAACAATGATTAACATTGTTATTTCATTTCTTACAACTTTTAAACATTAAAATATATTTTTTAATTAGAACCTTTTAAATGTTTTCATTTGCATTTCTTTTGCGTCGTCATCTGAGGAGTATCATTTCAAAATTTGTACCTATTAGGTTACAACCTTTTTATTTCATTTTTCAAGCCTTTTTTCATTTTCATTTTCATTGATGGGCATAATTTCGTTTCCAACTAGTATCAAAACGACTTGACTCTTGTGATTGACTCAAAAATTTATTTCATTTGATTTTCATGTAATTTTTTTAATTAATTGCATTATATATATTAAACTTTTCAGCGTGAATACAATGTATGGACATTATTAGAACATGTTATACTATTTATGTGATTATACTGATTTCAAGCAGCAATAATTTTTTTTAGTTCCTGTAATAATCTGAAGAAATCAAATTTGATTCTGATTAGATTTCAAAATTTTATTTGTATTAAAAGAAATATATTTAGTACAAACATAAATGTAATTACCCAACAATCACAAAACTTGCTTGGTTATTTCTTCTTTGTCATAACACCTTATATATCATTAAGTGTATGATTAATGCTTACTTATATATATTCAATCACNTCAATAATTTTTTTTAATTCCTGTAATAATCTGAAGAAATCAAATATGATTTTGATTAGATTTCGAAATTTTATTTGTATTAAAAGAAATATATTTAGTACAAACATAAATGTAATTACCCAACTTAATCACAAAACTTGCTTGGTTATTTCTTCTTTGTCATAAAACCTTATATATCATTAAGTGTATGATTAATGCTTACTTATATATATTCAATCACTCAACTCTCTTTTCATGCGTCTTTCTCTTATCATATTTATTGCCTTCTTACATGAATTAAAATTTCTTATCTCATATACTGATTTTTTTATCATGTTCAAGCTCAAATTATAATTACTAAAAATCTTCAAATAAGTAACTTTTAATATTATTATTAAATTTAATTTGAAATTAATCTACATTATTATCATTGACTTAGAATTTATCTAATATTATTATTACTTAAGAAGCAATATAATGTTTTACAAACCACATGAATTAATGTTTTGAAACTCTCCAATGAATAAAATTCTGATTTTNACTTAGAATTTAATCTAATATTATTATTACTTAATAAGCAATATAATGTTTTACAAACTACATGAATTAATGTTTTGAAACTCTCCAATGAATAAAATTCTGATTTTATTTCAAACCTTATATTTCATTTCTTTCTTCACCTTCTATCTCTCCCGATTTTTATTTCTAAATCAATTATAAAAAAAAATTCTGCATTATTTAATAAAAGCTAATATCAATACTTAATAAATTTTATACTAAATTAACTATTANCTTCTTCACCTTCTATCTCTCCCGATTTTTATTTCTAAATCAATTTATAAAAAAAATTCTGCATTATTTAATAAAAGCTAATATCAATACTTAATAAATTTTATACTAAATTAACTATTAGCTCAAATTTAAAGCTGGAACTTTGTTTGGTTATTTAGCTACACATTTTGTATGGATCATATTTACTGATCTTTGAAAACAATTCAGGACATGGTGGTTTCATTGTCAACTGACAAAGCTGTCTGGANGAATAAATTTTATACCAAATTAACTATTAGCTAAAATTTAAAGCTGGAACTTTGTTTGGTTATTGGGCTACACATTTTGTATGAATCATATTTACTGATCTTTGAAAACAATTCAGGACATGGTGGTTTCATTGTCAACTGACAAAGCTGTCTGGAATGCTGTCATGAAGAATGAGATGGTTCGAGAATTCAAGAAAACATATCATGTGGGTACGTAATTGTAATATTTTAGTTAAATTTTGTAAAAATATTGATGATACACCGTAACAATTTATCAAATGTTTGTTTCTTCCAACTCTTTGCAAGGCCTCATGATTTTCTCTCTCAGGAGTCTTCCATGTGAAAATTTTTAAAGTTTATTGAGATTAATTTTCATCATGGCAGCTTGAATTTTCTTACTCAATAAGTACTATTTCGTGAATTCATCTGCAATCTAAATAATGTTTAATGTGTTGTATTTATGGCTTATTTGCAATTAGGGGTAATTTGGTCTTTTGTCTCCATTTACTTGTATGCCGCAATCGTTCTCTATAAAAGAGACTTAGGGTTCATGAGAGGATAATATGGTGATGAGTGTGAGTTATAACCCTTAGTTTTTTTCTCTTTCCATCGGTGCTAGTGAAATTTCTCTTCCTATGGACGTAGGCGATTCAACTTAAATCCGAACCACTTAAATCTTTTGTGTTTGATTGTTGTTGCGTAAATTTTTTTGTTTCGGCATAACAATTTATATCAGAGCTTCGAGTTCGTGATCGGAGTGCGGTTTGGCCTTGACAATAGCAAATCCAGCTTGTGTTGTCATAATTTTTTACAGCTGGTGATTAGATGAGCTTTGCAAGCATATTCAGAGGTTCAGCGGCAGACCGACGAATTGGACGTGAAGATTCGGCGCGCGGCTCAAGGACTTCCGGCAACTCTGGCGGGAAGGAAATTTCATGGAACAGTCATGTAACAGTGAAACAATTGAAAAATGAAAGCTTCGCTTATGCACAGTGGGATTTCGAGAATAGTTAAAAAAAAGAGGAAAAGGAAAGTACTTTTTTAATGAATTTTTTTCTTAAAGAAAGAAAAAAAAGAAAGGAAATAAAAAAAAAAGAATTTTATTTTTTGAGGTGAATCATTTTTGTTGTTTGTTTTTCCTTTTTTTCAAGTATTCTGCTAGGAGAATTTTTTTGGGAAAAAGATTTTGACAGCAAGAATAATGAATGATGACAGGTTCTTCAACGTCCGCTATGACGGTGAAAAAGTTGATTCATCAGGTACTTATGCATTCCATAAAAATTGATGTGACGAAATTTGAAGGGAAAGAAAACTTTGACATATTGCGATATAAGGTAATAGGCGCTCTGTTATAGAGACTTCTATAGGGAATTGTGGATGATATTGGAGACAAATATCTCATGAGCATCGTAGAAAGCTGTCTCCATATAAAACATAAACTTTACGGATTTCAGACTAGACGTGGGGTTACTATTGTTGATCACCTAATAACTTCACAAAGCTGTTAGCAGATTGTTAAATTTTGACGAGAATGTTGAAAATAAAGATAAGACGCTCCTTTTGTTGAATTCGCTTCCAAATGAGTATGAAAACTTCACTATAATACACATTCATGAGAATAAGACCTTGAATTATGATGAAGTGACTGCAAAGTTATTAAATCATGAGTTCCGCCAAAGGAACAATGAATTTGCAAAGATGAAGTCAGTTAAGACGCTTACACTCTAACATGACAGGTCTGGGAAGAGGAAGAAGAATTTGACAAATAAAGGTGGCAGTGACGACATTTCTCAAAAACGAGTTAAATCTTGTGGGTGCAGTCTTGGAAAAAATCAGCGTACTTTCTGCTTAGAGGCTGGTCATTAGATGAAAGATTGTCCGTAGCTGAAGTAGAGAGAAAAAAGTTGCATTCTCACACCTATTTCATTGTGAAAAGATGTGAAAAAGTTGATTCAAATGTATCGTTATCTGCAGTTATAGGTGCTATCTATCAGATTTATTCTCATCAAGGGTAGTTCTGTATGCACAAGAAACTTGATAGCAGTGCAGTGACTATGGACAATGATCAAACTTATCGTAATATTGTTGTAGGGAATATATTTATCAAGATGCATGATGATACTGTGAGGGAACTGACCGATATTGAACAAGTTCAATATATTGGTGGGGAGCTTTATTCGCTTCTAGAATTGGAAATAGTGGAGTTGCCATCAAAGGAATTCACTGTCATTTTCTTATTTGAGAATAGTCATGTAAAAAAAAAAGGATGATTTACATACATACCACTCAATTCCTATGTATCTACACATCTAACACCTACTTCCACCTTACATATGCATGAGAACCTTTTTAAAGTTAAAACAATGAAATTTTTGAGGTAATATGAAAGAGTTGAATGGTATAAATGTAAAGAGCAAAGTTTAAATGTTAGATATATAAATAAATAAGAATTGGGTTGTATGTAAATCATGAGCACATGCATTTTGATCAGAAGAACTTGCAAAAAGAATTACTCTTGGAATTTTCCGAAGAGAACTCTAACTTTAACATAACATTATCCAAAGTCGTTCGTCTCTTAATCATCAACCAACCAAATTTATTCGCTTCGTAGCATTCCAATGTAAACTTTTCTATATCTCTCAACGATTATCATTCTCTTGTAGCTCTGAAGCTCAACCGAAATCTATAAATAGAGAGATAGGATGAGCTCAACGTTCATCATCGAATCAATCTTTTTTACTTTTGGTTCTGAAACCTTATTAGCTTTTCTTTTTCATGGGCGGAACCATCGAATAGCTCTCAATTATTTTATTACTTCATAAAAATATTAAGTTTTAGGAGTTTGCAAACCCTCAATTTATGATTCTGTCTAATTCTTATAAAAAAAAACCCAACTTAACCACTTATCTATATATTTTTCTTAAATTTTACATTCTTGTATATTTATATTTTCATTTCATAAATCTGATCATATTATCTTACTAGTTATTGGTTTTTAGATGTTCAACTGGATGTTCAAATATCAACTGAAACCGATACTCTATCTATTAGGGCTGTGAGATTACTTGTAGTTATTAAACAATCAAAGCAACAAACAATAAACGATGTTGTGGAATCCCAGACACCTGTGTCTATTACAATCATTGATGATGAGGGGGATCTCTAAAAGAATATGATATATATTTTTTTATGCAGATGATTATGTGATAAAAATAACTCTTAGTATCGTATCATAACGTTTAAGTTGGCATTAGAGATGATTTTGTATTCATTTTATTATTATTATTATTATTATTATTTAATATATTATTTAATGCTTAAATTTTCGCCCACCCTATGGGTCTGTTTGGGATCATTGTTTTTTTTTATTTTTTCAGTTGTTTCTTAAAATATTTTTGTTTGGTGTGCTTTTACATGTTTCTATTTTTTTCCTAAAAATAAATTAACATATTTCTGAACACTCAAAACAATATTCAGGTGTTTTGATTATTCCTAAAAATAACTATATTTTAATCAAACATATCAAATATATTTTNATTTCAGCGTCATTGTGGCTTTGATTACAGACAGTTTGAAGCATAAATTATTTTTTTTTGGTGATGAACATTAGTCCAGCTTTGCTGCCATTAAATAACACCTAAGTTTTGCGTCAGTTCTAGCGATGTGACTTTGATAAACCTTCCCAAGTGGAAATAGATGCTCCTGCTATAGGAATAGGAGGAGTTCTATCTCAGAAAAATCGATCTATCGAATTTTTCAGCGAGAAACTTTGTGCTCTGCGACAAAAGTGGTCTACATACGAACATGAATTGAATGATGTGGTTCGGGCACTTAAACAATGGGAGCATTGTTTAATTTCACAGAAGTTTATACTTCTTAGCAATCGTAAATTATTACAATTTTTTCAAACACAAGAATTTAAATCGAATGCACATAAGATGGAATGTATTTCTCCAAAAAATTAGTTTTGTACAGAAGCACGAAAATCCAACTATAGCAATCAAGTTGCGGACACTCTAAGCCTAAGAACAACAAGAAGAACAAAAATAACAGGCTTTTTATATAATTAAGATATTGTTTTTCTTTTTCTCCATTGTGTCTTTTTGAGTGTCATATTTTCATTTAATTCTAATAAATTAAGATCATTTTTATNGTCCGCCCGAAAGCTTCAATTTTTTTACATGCCTCATGCTGTCTATGCATGAAAATGTGTATTTTAGACGTGATGTGAAATATTTGGGCAGTATAAATGTAAAGGTGAAGTTTTGGTGTAAGATATGTAAATACATAGGAATTAGTTGGTATGTTTGTAAAGGCCACTTGGTTCTTTGCAAAAATTAAGTTTTTATTATTTAAAATGCCATATAAAATGGCTTGATGATGTTTATTTATATTATATAACAACAACAAAGTCTTAATCCCACGACGTGGGGGATTAATAATTTAATATTTAAGCTAATCGGTATTTAAATATTTATCATGCATTTTTTAAATTATTTATTCTCGTCTTAATTATTCGTGGGTTTTATCCTCTTTTTAAATCTAGGAGATAAAAAAGATATTATATATCATTTTCAAAGCATTCTATAATGCAAATACTTTATTTGATGATAAGGTTCTATAATTTTATTTAATCCAATTAATATAAACATATTTTGCTTATTAATTTAATTTCTAATATATAAATATTAAAATAATTACTAATTATTTAAATATTTGATAAAGAACTAAACCATTTTTTTTTAAAGAACTCATATAATATAAACCGTTGCTTTTCATCAATATATTATTATATCATAAAATAAAATATCAAAATAAAACAACAAAATTATTAACTAAAAAGTCATAAAAAAAAATCACAATTTCCCTTTTTTTTGCAAAAAAAATATTATTTGCATTATGAACCATAAATTGGCTTGAGATCGGCTTGAGATGGGCTCGATGTATTTTTTACTTTAAAAAAATTATATATGTATATAGTGCTAAATAAAATTGAATGTTACAACTCATGATCCAATCTCGAGCTAGAGCAGATCCAAATAACTCAATTTGACCCAACCATTTTAACTTCTGAGCTTGATAGAGCTAATTTGGGACAGGAACGTATCTAAATAATTGAATTTGAGCCAATTTATTTGAATTTTGAGTCAAAATGAGCTTGAGACAATTCCAAACTGAGTTGACTCAAAATAAAATATAATAAATCACGAGCCCGTTTCAAATAACACTCGATTCATTTGACTTTTCGAGCAGAACTCGACACGTAATTAAACCGATAAATGTCCTAACTACCGAAAAATTATTACATTTTCAAAAGATATGTGCTGATAGGTATAGATTTGATATTATTTTGATATTGTTGATGATAAATATTATCAAAATACCACCAATCGTTCCAGACTTAATAATAACTCCTAACTACTCATCATCCATACATGAACAGCCCAAAACAAGCCATTAAACCCATGCCTGCTTCCCCCACCCGTCCATCAATAACGCCTGTCGTCCCCATAAAAAACTCCGGCGGCGCAGTCAGTTCCATTACAAAAAACGCCATCTTTTCCTCCCCCTGTTCCATCTCCGACACCCACCACCGCTGAGGTCACGTCGTCGTTGAACACGGCGGTCCCCATGAGATCGTAGGGCCAGTCGCGCTTGGCGGACGGAAGCACAACACGCCTAGACGACTACTCAATAGATTGGGTGCAGCCAATTATTTTTTAAAACTATATCTTCTTAACGGCTATATCAAATTAGACTTGGTGAAAGAGATGAATTGAAAGGTAAGTTCAAGACCTGAGAAGGCCTATATGAATGTAAGAGTCATGTCATTTGGCTTATGTAATGCACGAAGCACATTCATCAGACTAATATTTTTTGTGTGGTATAGTTTAATGATATTATTCTGTATAGCCTTCTTTGGATCCTCATTGCACCACTTAAAATTGATTTTAATGACTCTATGCGATCACAAGCTTTTTCAGAATCTTTCCAAGTGTGAGTTTGCGATGGAAGAGATGCCGTTTTTGGGTTTTGTTGTGTCGAAACAGGGCATTAAAATTGATCTGAGAAAGGTGGAGGTTTTCAATTCATGACCAACACCAACAAATTTTACTGAAGCATGAAGTTTTCATGGACTCGCTAATTTCTATCGCAGATTCATTTGAAATTTCAGCGTCATTGTGGCTTTGATTACAGACTGTTTGAAGCATAAATTGTTTTTCTTTGGTGATGAACATTAGTCCAGCTTTGCTGCCATTAAATAACACCTAAGTTTTGCATCAGTTCTAGCGATGTGACTTTGATAAACCTTCCCAAGTGGAAATAGATGCTCCTGCTATAGGAATAGGAGGAGTTCTATCTCAGAAAAATCGATCTATCGAATTTTTCAGCGAGAAACTTAGTGCTCCGCGACAAAAGTGGTCTACATACAAACATGAATTGAATGATGTGGTTCGGGCACTCAAACAATGGGAGCATTGTTTAAGTTCACAGAAGTTTATACTTCTTAGCAATCGTAAATTATTACAATTTTTTCAAACACAAGAATTTAAATCGAATGCACATAAGATGGATTGTATTTCTCCAAAAAATTACTTTTGTACAGAAGCACAAAAATCCAGCTATAGCAATCAAATTGCGGACACTCTAAGCCTAAGAACAACAAGAAGAACAAAAATAACCGGCTTTTTATACCAATAAGTGGGGTTGGCTACATGAATTCTTTTTCTCCATTGTGTCTTTTTGAGTGTCATATTTTCATTTAATTCTAATAAATTAAGATCATTTTTATACAATATGCCCAAGTCATTCTAGTCTACATCTGTCTTTCCTAACATAAGTCAAATCTAAAACATCTACTCTTCTAACCGTATCATCAAATGGTCGATGTTTAATGTGACCAAACCATCTAAGACAACTCTCTTTAATTTTGTCTGCCCCTGGAGCTACACTAACCCTATCACATATATATTCATTTCATTTTTTTGTCTCTAAGCGTAAAGCGACAAATCGACCTAAGCATTCTATCTCGACAACACTTAACTTAGTTTCATGCTTTTCTTTTAGAGGCCAGCATTTTGCGCCATAGAGCATTGCAGGTCTCTCCACCATCTTATAAGATTTTCCTTTCAGTGTAAGCGGTAATTTTCTATCACATAATAGACCGAAAGCATTCCTCTACTTCAATCAACCAACTTGAATTCTACTAATAGCATCCTCATCTATATCACCATCACCTTGAACAATAGACCCGATATATCTAAAGCGTTTACACCTTTTAATAATTTGATTGCCCATAATTACAACTTTGTCACTAGAGCTACAACTACTAAAATAACATCACTCTAAGATGAAGAGCGAGTCTTCTAATTGCTATCCAATCCATAATCACAAACATGGAAACACTTTGCGAGCAATATGCAAATGAAGATGATTTTTTATTTCCATGGTCACAGTGCATTGATCACAAAACAACTGGTAATTATTCCATTCAACGAGGATTCCTCTTCAAAGTCGGTCAGCTTTGTATTCCAAATACATTCCTTCAGCATTAGCTCATTCAAAAAATGCATAATGGTGGGTTGGCCGCTCACGTGGGAAGATACAAGACACTAGCTCTCCTTCAAGCTAGATTCTTTGGCCGTGATTTCATCGAGATATTTGTTGCTTTGTTGAGAAATGCAAGTCTGCCAAACATTAAAGGGTGTCACTCAGAACACTGGTCTATATACTCCATTACAGGTTCGAGATTCAATTTGGGAAGATTTTAGTTTAGACTTTGTTTTGTGACTTCCAAAAACCACAAGAGAACTTGATTCTGTTATGGTGGTGGTTGATAGGTTTTCAAAAATGACTCGCTTTATTGCTTGCAAGAAAACATTTGATGCAATAAATGTCGCAAATCTTTTCTTTAAGGAAATAGTTCGTCTACATGGCATTCCAAGAAGCATCACTTCGAATTGTGATGTCCAATTTCTTAATAGTTTCTAGCGTGAATTGTGGAAGCAACTACAAAGTGAACTTAAATTTAGTTCAGCCTATCATCTACAATCTGACGGACAAATTGAAGTGGTAACCACTTGTTAGGTAATATAATTTAAAGTCTTGCAGGTGAACATCCAAAGCAATGGGACGATGTCTAGGGTTAGGCGGAATATAGTTTTAATTCTATGAAAAATAAAACTACAGGAAAGACACCTTTCAATATTGTGTATTCTAAAGAACCAAATCATATAGTTGATGTAGCTGTAATTCTTAAACTGAAAAGTTCTCAAGCGATGAAAATGACGAGTAACTTTGATGAAATGTTATGCAATGTGAAACATAAATTATCAAGATCATTGAGAAGTACAAGCAACAAGCTGATGAACATCAAAGAAGAAAGGTTTTTAATGTTAGGGATCTTGTGATGATTCAACTCCGCAAGGAAAGATGCCCTAAAACCATGAAAATTTGGGTCATTTCCTAGTGAAACAAAGTTTAATAATGATAATGCGTATGTGGTGACACTTCCTCGTGATTTGAATATCTTTTTCACTTTCAATGTAGCTGATCTATATGAGTATCATCCACTGGTTGATGGATGTTTGCAAGTTACCGAACTCTAGTCGAGTTCTTCTAAACCAATGGGGAGCTAATGCAAACAAATCCTCTTATATGCAACAGTTGCTATATCTAATACTTCCTTGCCAGTATTTTGTTACAAATTAATACTGAATTTTAAACCTTATTCTTATTATATGTATATACGGTAGTGATGATTGTAGAGGCTCCTATATATATATATATATATGCAGTAATCATTTTGACAGACACCTTTTTGCTTCATAATGACTATGAAATTAGAGCTCCTTTTTCCCTATTGTCTGTTTCCTCGTTTCTCTGTTTTGCAACAGTGAAAATGTGTGTGCGTGCGTGTTTATATAGGACTTATTATAATTAAAACCTATATGAAACTCTGGAGACATATCAGAGAACAAGACATAGTGGGTAGTGGTGTTGGTAGATAATAAAACCATCCACAACTTCATCTTTACTCAAGAAGTGAAATAACTGGGGCTAGAGAAGGTTGACACGAGCAATTTTGTAGTTGTTATATGGATGAGATAGGTGGAGAAGAACATGAGGATTTGTAAATGAGTGATTTTAATACTGCAAGATATTCAGGTGATGGAGAATCTTCTTTCCTTGAATTTAGGGAATATTGACGTAATATTGGGTATGGAATGTTTGTATTCCTTAGGGGAGACTAAGATGAATTGAAAACTCCTGGCAATGGAGTTTTAGATGGGAGACAAGATGGTGGGATTTCACGGTGACCTTAGTTCTTCAAGACCATAAGGACACTCAAAACCATTTTTAGGATACTTGATTGAGTTGCATTGCATGAAAAAGACACATGATACGAAATTGACAGAGAGTCTTGCACCAATCTAAGTAGTTCCTATAATAATTTGTAGAAGTTTTTCAATTGCCACGTGGATTGCAGTATTGAAGGGAACACGAGCATGTAATAACCCTGGGATCGAGGTTTTCTCCCATCAATGTACACTCATATCTCTACCCCAAATTCATAAGGAAGAGATCGAGATATTGACACAAGAATTATTGGAGTTCGGAAGCATACAACTTAGTGTGAGCCCTTCTCTAGCCTAGTCTAGCTGTTGAAGAAAAAAGATGGGGGTTGGTGTATTTGTGCGGATTATTAGGCAGTGAATAAAGAAATAGTGCCTGAAAAATTTTCCACCCGAATGATCGATGAGCTACTATAGCTANGTACAACTTAGTGTGAGCCCTTCTCTAGCCTAGTCTAGCTGTTGAAGAAAAAAGATGGGGGTGGGTGTATTTGTGCGGACTATTAGGCAGTGAATAAAGAAATAGTGCCTGAAAAATTTTCCACCCGAATGATCGATGAGCTACTATAGCTATTTGGGGCTGCAGTATTTTCCAAGATTGACTTGAAATCAGTATACCATCATATTCAGATGCGGCCGACGAATGTATACAAAATTATATTTCAAACTCATGAGGCCACTACAAATTTCTGGTTAAATTGAAATGATTACCAAGTTATGACATCGTGTGGGAGCTCTATAATTTGATCCAACAACAGTTTCCTCTCTTTTACCTTGAGGACAATGTGACTTTTTGAAAGGGGAGTAGTGTTAGATCGGTGTCAACGGCGCCGTCCACCTTATGTTCCACTAAGTTGCCAACATGCCCACCAAAAAAATTGAAGACTTATGTTAGGACGAAGACTAAAAGGGCAATTTAGTCATTCGTTGATTATTATTGTTGAGTATAAATATGGTTTAATATGTTTAGGGTTATGTCATGCATGATTGTTGTCTTGAATCTCAGAGAACTGAAGAGATGAATATATTATTGGAGATCTGTATACCTCTCGAATTGTAAGTGTTTATCTTTTTAATATTCGAGATTGTATAATTTTAACCTGATATCGGCGCATAGATTCAAAAACTTAATGGAATATCTTATTAAACTTGTTAGAACAATTGAACTGCATAGAAAATTAATGATTTTGACTTTTTGAGGTGTTTTGCAAAATACTTTTTTTGAAGTAGACATTGTCCCTATCATAAATTGTCATATCAATTCACCCAACTTACAACAAAGCGCCAAAATTCTCACATATCTAAAAATGAGGTAAATTTGATTTGTTAAATAGGTAACAAGTCACAGTTTTTGATATTCTAGCAGTCATAGCTATTGCCTTCTCAACACTCATAATCACTGATATGCAATTATTATTTGATAATAATCAACATAGACAAAATAATTTCAAGTTCATCAAACTCACAAGATGCTCCTACCAAATTCAATAATCTAATATTACAAGCTTGTCTCAATTAATATTAAGAAAGCCAAAATATACAGCTCCAATCAAATCCTAATTATTCAAAAAAAAAAAAAATCTCAATTATCACTTTCAGAGAACTGAAGCACGAAAAACAAACTTTCATTGCATCAGCATTCAGTACAATGATGTTGAATGACTATAAAAACTCTAGGGTAAGAAATGACATTATTAACATCAAATCAGTGATATGTTCTCTTAATAAATTAATCAAAGAATGATATCAATCTTATTCCACTTTCTTTCTTTGCCTATTACATGTATTCATCAAAGAATAAAAGAAGTATTGACTGTAAGAAAGAAATCTCAACTTTCTTCCTGTAAGAAATCTCAGCATTAAGAGGAGCAAAAGAATCCAAGCAGAATATTGAGAAGATGATGAAACTTAATCAAACCATGTTAGTTTTGGAACCCCAATCAATCTGGCTGAGGTACAGCCGAGCTCCCAGCAACGTCCATGGGAGCCCAGGCAGACACAGTATAAAGCTGCTGCTCTTGCCATTTTAGACAAAGAGCTTCTCCATCTGCTTCCTTCCTCTCCACAGAAAAGTTAGAATCTGAGTACATCCTCAATATTACTTGGCTTTGAATCTTCTCCCTATCTCCAATACCCACATTATCAAATCCACAATCCTTCATCTTCCTACTCCATTTGCTGAAACTCTCATGTCTTTCAGTCCCTTCTCGAGCGATAATACTCCTTATCTTTCTGGCAAACATCTTCTCAATCTTCAATCTCTCCGAGCTATCCTCCGGTAGACTAACATTCAAGGCATCAAAGACTGCAGCGTAGTAATTCAAAGAGTTTGCAAACCTCACCTCCAGTTGATGGTGGTTGTGATCAGCTTCTTCTTCTGCAACCAAAACTATTGCAGGATTTGTGCTCCTAACCACACACATTAGATCCCTTAGAGATCCCCCTGTGTCATCATAGAGCATCTTGTGCAGCTGAAGAACACAATTTACAGCCAAGCATTCCCCCTCCTTTACATGAAGCATCCAAAGCCTTACATCCTCCAATTGGTCCACAACGGCATGAAACTGAAAAGGAAGATTCAAAGAATCAGCAAGCCCAGCTAGCCTCGCTCCTGTGCTTTGTATCTCAGGCTTTGATTCTCCAATCCCTGTGATCCTCACATGTTTTGGTGGATTGGGCCTGGAAGCCAAGCTCTGAAAAAGACTTGGCCATTGAAGTCCTTGTTTGATATCCAAATCAATGATGTGCACTCTATCCTTCCCTTCAAAAGCTCTCATCAATCTCTCATTTAGAGTGAAATGGATGAATTTTGGAATCGGGGTGGCTTGGTCGAGGAGTCTGAGAGCGGTGGCTTCATCATCATCGATTGGCTCCGTTATATCGCGTGGGGGATTGATGGAGAAAATATGAGGCCAGAGCTTTACTGCAGTTATTGCTAAACCTTCAGTGAAATAAGCTGCAAGTCGGTGAACTGTAGTTCCAGTTGGAGACGCCATTTCTCCGAGTCTAGATAGGAAGTAGTTTATAGAAGCATGATCACCTGTACTAATTGCTTCAGCGCAATGTGTCAGAAAGTTCACAAGCTCAAGGCTTTGGTCCTCCGTTTGGCTGTTTTCTCTCTGGCTGCTCAGCCCAATAATCTCACGCCATGACTGGTTCTCGGAGGAATCATTATAAGGCTTATTCTTGACATTAGGCACTTCAATTTTGTCCAAGTCCTTCGCAGTCTGGAAGAGAATTTAGAAGCATTGGCTGTTTAGATGGAAATAGAAGGTCTTCACAGCATGAGGAAGCCAATAAGGTTCAGTGATCTCACTCCATTGTTGCACCTTTGCTGCTGCTTGGCCTGCAATAATATTAACAACATTTTAGTTTGAAAGAATAATCAATCCTTCTTTTATTGTCATTCTGTCGCAGCAATCAGTATGGATTGAAAAAAAAGTTAAAATTCATAAATTTGACACAAAGATGATGCTGCTAAGGCACAAGTGAGTGTGAAGTTTAGAAAAACAGAGAATATACTTGCAGGTGTATCAAGCCCAACTTTGTTTATATAAACTATATATATATATAAAAATATCTAAAAAACTATCGTTATATAAAAAGAATTACCTCGAAATGTAGCATTACTTCAGCTCTAAACGCACCTAATCTTTTCTGAATTCTCCTGTCACTCGAACAGAGGCTCCGTTGATCAAGCTTTTCCACCATTTTCAGTCTCTGCAACCTTCGAACATAAATGCCGCAAAGGAAAAGAACCGAAGAAAGCAAGAAAAAAAAAATCAGATTTTTATCCAAGTTTGAAGCTTAGGCGCTCCAATTTCTTCTTCATCTACAGCAAAATAGAGGAAACTAAAAATTGGAAATGTGAAGGGAGAAGGAGAGGTTTTATCAGTTCGTCTTCCTCCTCTGTCAGCTCCATGGAAAAAATGCCGCAAAGTATAAGCAAAGTAAAGCTTCGTTCCGTAATGTCCGGCTGCTTCGTGTTCACCGTCTGATGAGGACTATGGGGCGGGGAAGCTCTTTCTGGTGACCGTTGGAAGCTCGCTTCATTTTGACCGTTAACGACAAGCCGGTGAACGGATCTCAGGCGGTACCCCTATCTACGAAGCTTCGCGTTCCCTTTTCTCTCTCGCACGTGCTCGGCATGTGACCCTTTGTTACCGTTAGGGCTCCCCCCATTTACAGTAACGGTTCTTAAATCCACTGTTCCTTCCATAACACCGAACAGCCTCGACTCTTAATGATCGGATGGTTTTATTACCGATCTTGTGTGTGATTGGCTGCAGCATGTGTTTCCTGATATAATTGGACAATAATGATCATGCTTTTTTACCCCTAGAGAAATGATTTATATTATTAATCATGAACGGAACTCATCCTTTACTTTTCTGTTGGTTTCCGAATAATAGAAAATAGTGCATAGATTTTCTATTGTTTTTTCCTGAAATAATAATTGTTGTACACTAATTGTTAGGCATGATGAGGGGAATCTTGTAAGTGCATTCATAATTCTTCGATTTAAATCATGGCTTAATTTATACTAACAATATAGATTATTTGACTTACAAAAACTATTTGGCTTAGTTTGAGAAGGCGTTTAAGTTCTGTTCTCTTGCTCTGAATGCTCGACGTGCAGATTGATTTTCGTTTGGTCAAACAGCTTCTTTCGATAGTTCCGGAAATTGTTTTACCCGAACATCAACTTTTTATCATTTTAGAGCTCAAATGATGATGGTCGTTCCACCAACGTTGTAATTACAAAGAGTGTTCAACCATTTCTAGCCTGTGAGACGATAGAGTATAATTGTAATCTCCACTTTATGCTTTAGTTGGTCTAGACCTCATTATTTTTTTTCCTTTCGGGTATTTCACGTGAAAACTTCTAGTGTTTTTATTTGTTTTCTTTTATTTGAGTGTGTGTTGAATTCTTGTGCAATGTTAAAATGATAAACTATTATGCTATCCTCACGAATCTTCTAGCATGCATCAGAAATAATGAAAGATGAACTTGAACATTTTTTTTTATGATTGAGCTTATCAAAATATTTGAAGGAGTTGAAAGCTGGTTTTTTTAATGGTTTTTTGGGCTGGTTTTAAGCTTTTGTAGATTTTATCTTGGAGTTCGATTGCGTTGTTTTTTTTTTTTTTCCTGCAAATTCATCGTTATAATCTTTTGCAACTAAATTTGATTTTTAGACCAGCAATGTAATATTCAGATTTAAACAAAATGCTAAATGAAAATATACGCGATAAGGTTAGTGTTGTTGTTGTTGCGAGATCTAGGTATATCAGTTGATGTGGTGTATATATATATATATNAAGAACAACACAACGTAAACAAAGATTTACGTGGTTCGACAAATTGCATACGTCCACGGAGTTGCAAAGGATTTTACTATATGAGGAATTTACACCAGTCGATCACCACGACTTACAAGAGGAATCTCTCACACTTCGTTGTTCTCTCTCTTCTTATCTCTATGTTCTTCTCTCTCTATATCGAGATACAACGAGATACACAGAAGAAGACAAACTTACAAGAGAAATAAACACAATTTCTCTTCTGCCACAAGCCATCAAGAAGAAGCCTAGGGATAACAATCTTCTTTTTTCTTCTTCTTTCACTGCAAGGAACTACTTCTTGCACCTTCCTTCCTCTATCCCGAGGAAACCTTCCTCTATCTCGAGGAAAACCGAAGAACTCAAAGCGTGAATATAAAACCCAAGGAGAGTCATCCGAAGCTTTTATCACGAACAAGAGGGAGCGAAGAGATGCTTCACTTCACAAAAGAGGAAGGCGAGAGTGGTTATTTGCGAAGAGGTGTGACTCTCCATAGCAAAGTAACCGCCCAAGCATAGCGGACCGGACTGCACCGTTTCTAACAGGTGCAGCTCTGTTGATGAATAAAATTTGAGAGAGTCATCTTAGATGGTTTGGTCATATTAAATGTCAACCATCTGATGATTATATTAGAAGAGTAGATGTTTTAGATTCAACCTATGTTAAGAAAGACAGAGGTAGACCTAGGATGACTTGGGCATATTGTATAAAAAATGATCTTAATTTATTANAACTTTGTTGGTCTCTCTCTTCTTCTCTCACTGTTCTTCTCTCTTTACACCGAGATACACCGAAGAGAACTCTACACCGATATACACCAAAGAAGAAAAACTTACAAGAGAAATAAACTCAATTTCTTTTCTGCCACAAGCCACAAAGAAGAAGTCTAAGGAGAACAATCTTCTTCTTTCATCTTCCTTCACCGCAAGGAACTACTTCTTGCACTTTTCTTTCTCTATTCTGAGGAAAACTGAAGAAGAACTCAAAGCGTGACTAAAGGAGAGTCATCTGAAGCTTTTATCACGAACAAGAGGGAGCGAAGAGATGCTTCACTTCACAAAAGAGGAAGGCGAGAGTGGTTATTTGTGAAGAGGTGTGACTCTCCA
>JXCR01146004.1:38195-48231 GCA_002079205.1 Phalaenopsis hybrid cultivar
TTTTTTTATTATTGTTTTTTTTAAAACATATTTAGTTCATGTAATTTTTATATGTATATATATTTTTAATATTTTTAAAAATAAATCAACTTGTTTTAAAATATTTGTTCTTAAAAAAGCTCAAAACACTTAAAAAGAGATTTTTGAGTGTTTTTAAAAATAACTCTCAATCAAATATATTTTAATTTAGTTTAAATTAAAAGATAAAAGAATGAAAATAAAAAACAACAAACGAAAAACTAAAAATTAAAGTTTGGGGGCCACTTGGGATCAATTTTTTCTATTTTCTATTTTTATTTATTTTGTTTATGCTTTGATTTAAAATAAAGCATGTTTGACATATATGATTAAGTTATATTCTTTTTTCTTTATAATGTTCTCCCTCTCTCCCTCTCTCGTCTGTGCTTTTAGTAAGAGATTAAATCACCTCCTCCATCCTGCCAGAGAAGATCATCTGAGATACGGAGAATTCCTACTCAGAGAACACCTCCATTCTCTTCTTTCACCCGTTTTAATGAGATCCCTCCCACGAACGATACGAGGCCTAACATCCCAAAAGGAATCAACAGTTCCAATATTTAGCTCTTCTACATTGGTTTTTTCTCACCATTCAAGAGAGTGGGAACACACATTTTAATAGAACAAATATTGATTTCTGCTATTTTTGTTNGCCTCAATCAAATATATTTTAATTTAGTTTAAATTAAGAGATAAAAGAATGAAAATAAAAACAACAAACGAAAAACTAAAAATTAAAGTTTGGGGGCCACTTGGGATCAATTTTTTCTATTTTCTATTTTTATTTATTTTGTTTATGCTTTGATTTAAAATAAAGCATGTTTGACATATATGATTAAGTTATATTCTTTTTTCTTTATAATGTTCTCCCTCTCTCCCTCTCTCCCTCTCTCGCTCTCTCGTCTGTGCTTTTAGTAAGAGATTAAATCATCTCCTCCATCCTACCAGAGAAGATCATCTGAGATACGGAGAATTCCTACTCAGAGAACACCTCCATCCTCTTCTTTCACCCTTTATAATGAGATCTCTCCCACGAACGATACGAGGCCTAACATCCCAAAAGGAATCAACTGTTCCAATATTTAGCTCTTCTACATTGGTTTTTTCTCACCATTCAAGAGGGTGGGAACACACATTTTAATAGAACAAATATTGATTTCTGCTATTTTTGTTCATATTGAACATCACATGTGAGTTCTGCCTTGAAAAATTCATTTGTTTCTTACCTCATTTATTTTCCATTATTATTATGTTAGGAAGATTTACATAATTACCCCTAAATTCCTATGTATTTACATATATAACATCTAAACCTCAATTCTCACACACACGCACCCACACACTATATATATCCCACCTTACATATGCATGAAAATGTGCATTCACTTTAACAAGTTAAAATAGTGATATTTTTTATGCAAGATGATGAGAGATTTGGGAGATGTAAATGTAAAAAAAAAGTAAAATTTAGCTGCTATATATGTAAATAAACAAGAACTAAATGGTATGTATGTAAATTCCTCTTCTTATTGTTATTATTTTTTGCTGTTAGGTGGGCGATTGTATACGTTGCACAGATGAAACCGTTGATTGTTCCCATTCTCAGTGAATAAAACTATGGTATTGTTTTGCTGTTTCTCGGACTGAATCATTTGCTTTCTTGAGAAGAGTTGGAATGGAATCTTGGTGACATGAACAACTCCATCATCATCCCATGTTGTTGTCAGCTTTGTAAAGTCTTTGCAGTCTTTTATTTAATCGTTGTTGAGTGTTACATGAGATGTTTCATCCTCTTCGCACAACTTTTATTTATCATCAATTGTTACATGAGACTTCATCATTGTTTTGCTTTATTGAGAGAAAATATTTTGTCTAGATACTGCATGTCTGGACGACCAACGAGTGGCAGCCACGTCGCTATACATCTCATCGGCAAGGGACATGAAGGTCAGTGGTTGGTCTTCTGGACTTCAGGATGGAATATTTTTTTGTTGAAAAGAAGATATTCCTCAAGTTTAAAATATTATATTTAATGTTTTTGATAATCGGTCGGCAAAAGCCTCAATCAAGATCAGTGAATCAATTTTGATTGGATAAAGCCTCGAGCTTACTTCATCTCTATTGTATTTTGTTGGGGGCATTTACATTCATACTCNATATTTCACTTTTAAAAACTTAATGATAGCATATTGTATAAAAATGCTATATATTGTATAAAAAAGGCAGAGGTAGACCTATGTTAAGAAAGGCAGAGGTAGACCTAGGATGACTTGGGCATATTGTATAAAAAATGATCTTAATTTATTACAATTAAATAGGACTCAATGGAGAAAAATGATTCATATAGTTGACCCCACTTAATGGGATAACAATTTTGTTATTGTTATTGTTGTATTGTAACATTCATATTTATGTTTTGATCAGTTGACTTACTGAAAACTTAAACGTTATTCTTGCAATTGCTCAAAGGATTAACACATTTTTCTGTCATGTTTGCTGCATCTGGATCTGTGCATTTTAGGACATAGTAATACATACCGCACATCTCTTATGAGTTTACATGTCTGAAACCTAAAGTTTGGTACATACATTTGTAGCATGTTTTGTATTAGAAACTTATGCATGAACATGTGTATTTCACTTTTAAAAAGTTAATGATAGCAGTATTTTTGATGTGATGTCAATGATTTGAGTGTTGAGTGTACGTATGTAAATATGAAAGTTTTGGTGCTAAATATATAAATATATAAGAATTGTGTTATATGGATGTAAATGTCTTATTTTTATTGTTGTGAGAAAGTAAGATGCGTGTCTAGCAGCAGAACTTTTGTGGGTTGTTTGGTTGGCAGTAATGCATTCTTTTGCGGGACTTTTAAGATTTCAAGCCTTNACAGAACTTTTGTGGGTTGTTTGGTTGGCAGTAATGCATTCTCTTGCGGGACTTTTAAGATTTCAAGCCTTTGATCTTTTCTTTGCCTTTGAAATTCAATGAATTTAGTTGAATTCCAAATAAGGTCCTACCTAAACTATTGCCATCGGTTGTGGTCGATGTCACCAACTTCGACCATCACTAATCGCCACCTTCGGTCACCTCCACAAGCCATCACTGCCGCTAGTCCCAACTATCTCCAAGCATCGCCACTGGTCACTGCCATCACCGGCCGCAACCAACTCTGACAACTGCTTCGACGAAACACCTCCGTCACCACTACTAGCCACCACCCCGTATAATCAACTCCTACAAATGCCTCAGTCAACCACCTCTGCTACTACTGTCGGTCCAGCCTCCAGGCATCACAGCTAGCAACAACCACTGTTGACTTCCACCATTGGTCACCACAGTCAGCAACCACCGATAGTTACCACCACCTCTTGCCACCGCAGTCGGCCGCCATCACCGCCACCTCCCTTCTCGCTGTCACCACCAATAATTCATATAATAATTTGAAAAATATTATTTTTATGTTACTTCAAACAAAACAAAAAATTATACAACCTTACATTTATTTANCGTCGGCCGCCATCACCGCCACCTCCCATCTCGCTGTCACCACCAATAATTCATACAATAATTTGAAAAATATTATTTTTATGTTACTTCAAACAAAACAAAAAATTATACAACCTTACATTTATTTATAGCGAAACAAATAATTCTAAATTATTTGGCAGATTATTGCTGAATTTGCTTATGACTTGGTGATTACTTTTCGAAGCATTTTGGTTTTTATATTAAATTTTATTATACCATATATTAAGATAAATTTGTGCCAAAAATAAAAATTAAAAATTAAAGAATTTATTAGAGTGATATTTATTGAAGGTAGGGTTGAATATGTGCAATGAAAGGGTGAAACTGTGCCCATCGATCTTACAAAAAAAAGGTTGCATGTTGAGCAATATATATGCAAGAAATAAAGAGTAAGACTCACCATGGCTGGAGAAAATATTCAGTTCGGATACCGCTTGTCTGAACGACCAATCATCTATTGTCACGTCGTCATATAGCTCATCGACAGGTAACGTGACAGCCGGTGGTTGGCCGTTCTGACATGCAGACATCCGAACGTAATATTTTTTGCCTTGCTTGGCCCCACCACTTAACTAGGCTGAGATGTTTTCATCAAACAATAATCGACTCTAAAAATTATCAGCACTCATCTNAGGTTGCATGTTGAGCAATATATATGCAAGAAATAAAGAGTAAGACTCGTCATGGCTGGAGAAAATATTCAGTCCGGATACCGCATGTCCGAACGAATAGATGATTGGTCGTTCTGACATGCAGACATCCGGACGTAATATTTTTTTCCATGCTTGCCCCCACCACTTAACTAGGCTGAGATGTTTTCATCAAACAATAATCGACTCTAAAAATTATCAGCACTCATCTATCATCGCCTAAGTACAATGTAAAATTTCAATGAATTTAAAATTCACTCTTTAGTTCATTTTGATTGAATTTAGAATTCGACTGATTTGTTCGAATTTACACTGCACTGTAAATTGCTATCAGCGAACTGTCACCCGTCGCCGTCTGCCGCTGTCGTCATCTGTAGTTGGCTCGAAATTGTTGTTCTGAGCTATGTCGTANTACTCTTTAGTTCATTTTGGTTGAATTTAGAATTTGACAGATTTATTCGAATTTACACTGCACTGTAAATTGCAATCAGCAAATTGTCACCCGTCGCCGTCTGCCGCTGTCGTCATCTGTAGTTGGCTCGAAATTGTTGTTCTGAGCTATGTCGTATTTCAGCAGTTGTGGTGAGATGAAGGATGTAGGGGGAGGATAGAGGGAGATGTAGCGGAAAATAGTGCTGCTGTGAGGTTTCGATTAGTGGGATACCATAGATTATAATCTTGATTTTCTCTAGAGTTGTATGATTCATCTTGAGTGAATCTTGTGGGTAGGGAAATGTTGCAATCTAAGAAAGATTCAAATCCATTAGCAATTAGCAACTTGGAGTTTTGAAATTTCCAGACAAGATAGTTGTCATGATTTAAGGGAGTCGTTGCGACGCTCTTGATGCGTGACATCAAAAATTTTAGAGAATTTGGTAAACTTATTTCTTTCATCTTCAGGAAAAATACATCTATAGATTGAATCCCTGTCTGGGTGTTGAAGAGGTGGATTTCATGAGCTGTGAGGCAGGTAGCTCTGATACCCTGAAGAGGAAAAGAAGGCGGAAGAACAAGAAAGAGAGAAGCGGAGATGCAATCACCAGAAGCAATCCAAGGAGGAGACTCAATCAAGGTGCTGAATACTCTTAATAATTGAGTTATTTCTACTTATTGTGAAGAGGAATTCCATACAACTCTATTTCTTATATGAACTACGGGACTAAAATGACCCCATGAAAATGGTCCGACACTTTTCCTTTTACATTCATTACATTTATGTCTCTTAAACTTATGCATGAAAATAAGTGCTTCACATGTTTGGTGACCCCCAACAGAAGCTCTATTGGCGAGCATTCTGCATGGCTTGTCTATCTCATTCTGGGTATATATGTAAATGCCTCTTTCTCTTCATAGTATGAATGGATTTCGGTTCATTCATGACTTTACATTTTAGCATCTCCATGAAGCCTATGTCCCTGCATAGAAGTCACAAAAATAAGTAAGAAATTACACTGTCGGATGTATTATACGGAGTCTTAGTGGACTCTTCGTCGATAGAATCCTCGACATGGATTTCAGGCTGCCAATAAATTGATATGTACATTATGATAGAACAAAGTTATATTCCTTCTGTCTCAAAAAGCTGTTCATCGAGCTTGGTGATGCGACCACGTAGCTGTCGACGAGTTCGGTTGAATTATCCCACGACTACAGGCAAGTTTAGTAAAAGAACTTGGGAAATGTGAGCTCGCTTGGATAGAGGAGCTCGCTTGAAGGCTTAAGATTGGTGAGCTCGGTCAAAAGAACTCACTCAAATGCTACGAACTTCTGGTACTCGTTAGGTCTTTTTGGGTGGCCAAAAACTCTATAGCTTGTGACATTCAAAAGTACGATTAATGAGTATGATTAACGTGATTAGAGTCAAGACATTAAGAGTATGGGCAATGGGCTCGATCTACTGAGCCCATGTGATCCACTTAGTTGTTGTGAATATGGAAATCGGTTCACTGTTCAAATTGACATTTTCTCATATTTGGCAGCAAATTGGATTTGAAACTCGAAATTAATTGCTCTTAATTCTTTATATGATTTGCCACAGAAGAGAAAGAAAATAATTAATGGGCTTCATTAATTATTTGATTAATTCTTTAATGGGCTTAATGATATGATAAAATTAATAAATAGACATACTAGCTTCCCTTGTTATCTCTCTCGGGATTTCGTTTCCCAGACTTCCTCTTAGGCATTGGTAGCTTTCCAGGTTCTTCTTCTGGTGTACTTCAGTTTGAAGCTCTCAGGTAAAGAGAGAGAGAAGAGAGGAGAGAGAAAGAGGTACAGAGAAAGTGTGTTTTCTTGTAATCGTCGAGGTGATCAGTGGGTGTATTTCTCAAAGTAATAAAATCTTTTTCAACTCCGTGGACGTAGTCAATTTGCTGAACCACGTAAATCTCTGTGTTTTCGCTGTTATTTTCTGTTTTACAAACTTTTCTCGATCCAATTTTTCGTTTTATTGCTGTCGTTTTTCATAACACTAGTATTTATATATAAACTACTCCCTCCCAATTAACGTCCTCCCTATCAACAAATAGCCTAGCAAGTAACAACCATAAAGAAAAAGAAGTAAAATTATAATAGTTCTAACTTATATGTTTAATGGTTCTAACTAGACCTGGGCATTGGGCCGGCCAAACTTGGTGCGGCTTGTGTTTATTCGCGCTTTAAACAGTAAAAACGAGCTTGAGCCTTGTTTCTATTTAGAATTTCATAGCTAGGGTCGCCCATTAAATGGGCTGGGCCAGGCTAGCCCGCAGGCCTTAACCAAAAAAAAAAGAATGAATAAAAAAAATATTTCACATGTTAATATTTTTCTTGTATGCATTGCATGATAGTCTTTAATACGACCATAAATCCTACATAAATTGCCATTTTGCATTAAATTTGAAATATAAATTTCTTTCGGGCCGGGTTCACATGGGCAGGCCATACGGGCTTATGCGGGTTCAGGTTAGGCCTACAGCGAGCCCATCGGTCTGCCCTCAACCCATAGGCCTAGTCAAAAAACCTGGTGCATCTTGTTAGCTACATGCAACCATTTATCAACCTTCATGACCTCATACTCCTTAACTTCCACCTAAATTGCTCCCAATCCATCAAAAGATAAGACCAAAATGTCTAAAATATATTAACTTGTAAAAGAGATAATGACAATATTTACAAAAATAACACTTTAATTTGCATTAGAGTGCACTATTATTTGACGCGTAAGTATGACTGTCCCATAAGAAATGTTTGTTTAATTAGATGATTGGATCGTATCAATCTCTTCCCGTTGAGTGAGTTCTGCGTTAACCTCCCAACAACTTGACTATTTTTTAAGTATTTTAGGTGCAATTAAGGAGGGTGCATGGATTTCGGGTAAAAGCGTATGATGTCCATTAGATGTGCTTTATGATTCGTACTGGTTGATGATTTGAATGATGCGGTGCGAATTTAAATGTTGATGCAGAAGTCATGAATTATTATATGCAATCTCAAGTTGTCTAAAAAAAAAAAATCAATAATAGACATTTATGTAGATTAAATAATGAGAGAAGATTGAGATGTGTTTAGAAAAANGTATTATTTGACGCGTAAGTATGACTGTCCCATAAGAAATGTTTATTTAATTAGATGATTGGATCGTATCAATCTCTTCCCGTTGAGTGAGTTCTGCGTTAACCTCCCAACAACTTGACTATTTTTAAGTATTTTAGGTGCAGTTAAGCAGGGTGCATGGATTTCAGGTAAAAGCGTATGATGTCCATTAGATGTGCTTTAAGATTCGTACTGGTTGATGATTTGAATGTGGCGGTGCGAATTTAAATGTTGATGCAGAAGTCATGAATTATTATATGCAATCTCAAGTTGTCTAAAAAAAAAAATCAATAATAGACATTTATGTAGATTAAATAATGAGAGAAGATTGAGATGTGTTTAGAAAAAATAATGGTAAAACATAAAAATAAAAAGTAATTTACATATATGTATCTTTATTCTTATTTATTTATATATCTAATATCTCAAATTTTTTTTTCTATAATTATATAATTTAATTATTTTATTTCACATCAATAATAATATTATTATTATTGATATTATTATTGATGCGCAACCAACAAATTTTCATTATCCAGCACGGATCTCGGTGCAATTTTTTGAAAAAAAAACATTCAAACTTCGCTTAAGAGTCGTCCGAAACTCCGATTTTAGCAAACTTATAGTCAAACTGATTAGGTCGAAGAGACGAACCTAATGATATGAAAGTCAGTACAATCTGAGTCAAATCAAATCCGGATCAAATCATCAAACCACTCTTGGAAGATTTCCGGAGGCGTTTGAAAGGTCAAACGGATGTTGAATCTAACGAGTTTATAGTCGAATCTAGCGTCTCGACAAGACGAATCCAACGAGCCCAATATTGCTCAATTCCGACATCGTTAAGGCACTCAAATCTCCATCAAACGTCATCTGATCAAGGGAAGCTCTACCCGTTCGATCAAAATGGTTTATATTTTACATTAATTGCACTCAAAACACTATAAATAGAGCATTACCCCTCACATGAGGGGAATGAGGCTTAAGAGATAACTTGAAGCTTTGAGAAGGAGCTCAAGTCCAAGATCATTCTCCCTATCGTCAATCGTCGTCGACCACCATTGACCGTCGACAACCACCGCCAACCTCTGTCGACCACCTGCAACCACCGTTGATCGCCGCCGATCACCGTTGACCTCTGTCAACCACCGCCGACCGTCCTCGACTGTCTTTAGCCACCGCTGACCTCCGTCGACCACTGCCGACCTCCGTCAACCAGTGCAGACCGTCATCAATTGTCGTCGACAACCGTCAATCACTGTTAACCTCCGTCAACCACCGCTGACTAGACATCGTCAGTAGACGTTGTAAATTGGAAAGCTAGTAACCCTTTCCCGCCTGTGGGACAAGAGACATCCGTAATCATCAACTTATAGTGAATTTTTACAACTGGGTCAGACACAGTGGTTTGTCCCCTTTACAGGTTTTCTACGTAAAAACTTTTGGTGTTATCACAGCTTGATTCATTTTCATCTGAGTGTGTGTTGAATCCTCGCGCAACGCTAAGACGATAATTCATTCCTCTACCGCTGCGAATTTTCTAGCGTGCATCAATTATTATTTAATTATGAAATATACTTTGCTGGTGTATTGGTGGTGTATGTCCCTTATGGACTAGGGTTATATAGGGGTTATATATCAATTATAATCCATTTCTAGCATGCTCAATTAGCAGAGTATCTGTTTTGGTGGTGTATGTCCCTCATGGACTAGAGTTATATAGGGGTGGTATTTGAGTGGTAAATCACATGGATCCAACCCATACCTGACGGGTTGTGAGCCGGAGGTGCTTAGCGGTTCTGACGGTCAATAATCTTTTTAATATATATATATATATANCAGACACAGTTGTTTGTCCCCTTTACAGGTTTTCTACGTAAAAACTTTTGGTGTTATCACAACTTGATTCATTTTCATCTGAGTGTGTGCTGAATCCTCGCGCAACGCTAAGACGATAATTCATTCCTCTACCGCTGCAAATTTTCTAGCATGCATCAATTATTATTTAATTATGAAATATACTTTGCTGGTGTATTGGTGGTGTATGTCCCTTATGGACTAGGGTTATATAGGGGTTATATATCAATTATAATCCATTTCTAGCATGCTCAATTAGCAGAGTATCTGTTTTGGTGGTGTATGTCCCTCATGGACTAGAGTTATATAGGGGTGGTATTTGAGTGGTAAATCACATGGATCCAACCCATACCTGACGGGTTGTGAGCCGGAGGTGCTTAGCGGTTCTGACGGTCAATAATCTTTT
>JXCR01146004.1:49331-62328 GCA_002079205.1 Phalaenopsis hybrid cultivar
TTTTTTAATTGATTGTAGAGCTCTATCGAGGTTGGTCAACAAGGTGGCTGATGGAGGTTTGACGGCGCTACATGTGGCGGCAGTAAGAGGGCATTTTGATTGCGTTCAGCTGTTGCTTGACTTCAAAGCAAATGTATCCGCAACAACCTTTAATTATTATTCATCCTTTAGAGCCATAGGTATTGGTATCTTAGTGATCAGAATGATTTTAGCAAATTATGTAATTTCAGAACATGATTTTGATTATTCTGAATAATATGCAGGAGCTGGTAGCACTCCTCTTCATTATGCGTCTTTCGGCGGAAATTTTAAGTGTTGCCAGGCAAAGTAACTTTGAGCTTTCTCATGTTCATTATGTAAAAATTGTTCTGTTTTCTGATGAATTTAGGCTTACAGACGAGGCGTTGACTTTTGCAGGTCCTCCTTGCTAGAGGAGCTTGCCGATTGACTCTGAATTCTAATGGGTACTCTTTCGTTTTTCTTCATCTTGCTTATTGTGTTGATTTTATGCTGCTGTTCTTATTTAAAATTATCTGCTTGTATGAATCAAATAAAGCTGTTTCATTTTCTTAAAAAAAATCGTTTTTTGTTCTATCAGATGGCTTCCTGTTGATGTGGCTAGGATTTGGGGACGACAACACCTTGTGCCACTGCTGTCACCCAATTCTGAATTGAAATTGCCGTTGTTTACTCCATCAAGCTACTTATCTCTGCCTCTTATGAGCATTCTTAACATAGCAAGGTACAGGAGCATTTACATACATACCACCCAATTCCTATGTATTTGCATATATGCACCTAAACTTTACATTTTACATTTATACCACTCAAATCATTCATATTTGTTGAATCATGATTTGTCTTTGAATCACATCCCATGGAATAGAGTGTAAGAAGGGAGGGAGGGATGGGGAGGGAGGGTTATTATATTTTTTTCACTTCTTTAATGGGGTTTGTGCAAGATATTATTAGTATTTTAAGTACATGAGCTTATTGCTCTACTACTCGCTTGCTCGGCCGGCTGGGCTTGTATGGCTTCGGCTCGATAAGGCCAGTCCAATCAGCCAGGTTGAGTCGGCGTTGTCGGTCGGTTGAGCTTGATTTGTTTGGCTTGACATGCTGATTCAATTGACTAAGCTTTTTCGATTGGTTGATCCAATTCGACTGTAGACTCTTGATCTCGAGATGAAGAGCTTATATCGATAGAATAAGACTAGTCTATTGGGCAGAGGGTGAATCACCGTAACCCAATATGTAGCTTGTTTCTTAGCGAGGAGAGGCTTTGGGATGACTATAAAATTCTGTTGTATTGTCAATTCTTAATCCTTGATAAGGAGCCTCAGGGGCGCCCGTGGGATGACCGGTGATTTTAACGAATTAGGTCTTTCGTCAAATCAGATCTACTAGAAGGTAGATTGCTGCCTTCGGTCAGCTTTCTTGCCATGGTTGACTTGAATGCTTATGTGTTTTGTTTTAGTTCAATTGTTTCAAATTCTGATCAATCAGTCTCTTTTTGTTCTTCTTCGGACTAGGTCGTCCTTCGGCTTTGACATATATATGTAAAATCTTAGTCTTCTCTTGGTGTTGGTAGATTTCCATTTGTTGTATTCTCTTTTTGCTGGATTGTTAGATATCTTCAGGATCAACGCGATCCTTGCACATTTTCAATGTACAATATCAAATCTAAAGTATCCCTATATTAACTTTTAAAAAAAAAGTTGAAATACACCTTTCATGCATAGGTAAGGTGGATATGTAAAAAAATAAGAATTGAGTGGCATATCATTGCTTTCTTCTTTCAACTATCAGCAGTGTTAATGTATAAAATTTAGATAACATTGTGTGGGCGTCCTCATAGGAAATCCATGGATGGAGCTCTGCAGAAGCCATTATAGTTGTTGAATGATCTGCTCGAAAGATATTTGACATTATAGTTCTGATAATTTTTTCCTATTTTGATTTCTTTTTATTTAGTTATTTTGAGTAATTATATTTGTTGTGAAATCCGCTCCGCAGAACACCTACAAGAACTGTTCCAAAGAACTCCCTATCTATTGAGTTAGATGATTAAGAATTGATAATAAAATTGCCAAAGAAGATGTGTCGAGGGGCTGTTCTTCTTGGATGGAAGAACCTGCAAGCTGCTTTAAGCCGAACCCCTTCAGCCCAAGAAATGGACTACCGAAGACCCTTCTTGTTCCTTTCTTGCTCGCGATTTGTTGTTCTCCTTCGTATGCATGTACAGTACTTCTTGCGGCAGTTTTAAATCCCCTCTGTGGTTCAATGGCAGTGAAACAAACGCCTGCTTCTTCTGTCTTCGCCAAATGGACAGGAGTTCACCTTGCTAACTGCCGAACTCTCCCTTTCTGCGGTTCTTCCCTTTCCTTGTCGTGGACTTTACCGCAAGCCAAGGATTGGGATTGCCGAAGAACCTGCTTGCTGCTGCGTTTCTTGGATGACGATGGAGATGACAACAGTAACCAAGCAATCTCCCTGAATCCAAGAACCTGAGCTGATATAAAACTTCCTGTTCCAAGAACTGAAAACGCAACAAGCATGTACAAAAGAAAATCAGAAAAAACAGAGGAAAAAATGCCACAACGAATAAGAACACAAGAACACAAACACTAGAGGATTTACGTGGTTCGATCCTTAGACCTACATCCACTAAGGGAATCGCTACCAAATTCACTAGCACAAAGGAATAATTGCAGGCTCATTACATCGAGGAATTACCAAGATCTCTCTCTACAAGACCTCTCCCTCAATTCTAAAGCCTCTCTACTTCTTCCTCTTCTTGCTGAAGTTTTTCCTCCTCTTGATCTTCTTAGTCAGATTTTTCTCTCCTTATGGTGGTCTACCCATCCCTTAAGACCCCCTCATCTATTTGTCTTCCAAGAGGCATGAAATATTACAATTGTGTCATCTGTCATAATTAAGAGCCATGATATATAACAATTCTCCACCTTGACTCTTAATTACAACGCTCTAGAGATTCCCTCCAATTTAGTCCCGATGGGGCCCTTAGTTCCAAGTGAAGTTTACTAAATCCAGACAATATCTAAACTTAGCAGTCGGTAAAACCTTTGTTAACATGTCAGCGGGATTATCTTCAGTATGAATCTTTTCCACAACTATAGAACCTTTGGCTACAACATCTCTCACAAAGCGAAGCTTCACGTCTATATGCTTAGGCCTTTCATGAAAGACTTGGTTCCGAGTTAGGTGAATTGTGCTCTGGTTATTGCAAAACACAGTTATAACTTTCTGACATACATCAAGTTCTTCAGCCATGCCCTTTAGCCACATAGCTTCTTTAATTGCTTCTGTCACAACAATATATTCAGCCTCTGTTGTTGAGAGAGCCACCACAGATTGAAGGTTGGACTTCCAACTGACTGCAGTGCCGAAGACGGTGAAGATGAATCCGGTTAGTGACTTCCTGGTGTCAATGCTTCCCGCATAATCATAGTTCACATAGCCGACGATCTTTTCATCTTTGTCCTCATGTCGTTTAAAGAGCAATCCCAAATCAGTGGTACCTTTTAGGTATCGCAAGATCCACTTTAGAGCTTCCCAGTGGGCCTGTCCTGGATTTGCCATGAATCTGCTGACAATACTGACAGCGCAGGCCAAGTCTGGTCTGCTGCACATCATCCCATACATAATGCTACCAACCCCACTGGCGTAGGGGACACCCTCCATGAGAGTTCGACAATCTAAAATGCTGACCAATTGGTGTTGAAACATGCTTGGCCTCATGCATGTTAAAACTTGCTAGAACTTTCTGAGTGTATGACTTTTGAGACAAAAATAAGCTGCCCTTCTTTCTGTCTCTGGTAATCTCCATCTCTAGGATTTTTGTAGCAGGTCCTAGGTTCTTCATGTCAAATTCTGAGTTCAACATACATTTGATTTTATGGACTTCCTCTTTGTTTCTGCAGGCTACTAACATATCATCCATGTATAGAAGTAAGTAAGTACTTATATCACCATCTTGCTTCTTCATGTAGACACAACTGTCGTAGCTGTTTCTGACAAAGCCAATCCTCAACATAAACTCATCAAATCTTATGTATCATTGCCTTGGGTTTTGTTTCACTCCGTACAAAGATTTCTTCAACAAGCATACTTTATCCTTGGTTTTAGGTGTTCTATACCCCTCTGGTTGATCCATGAAGATGATTTCTTCCAACTCTCCGTGTAGGAATTCAGTTTTAATATCTAGCTGCTCTAATTCCAAATTGAATTGAACCGCTAGTCCTAAAACTATCCTGATCGAGTAGTGCTTTACAACGGGAGAGAAGATTTCATTGAAGTCAATTCCTTCTACCTGTGTGAACCCCTTTGCTACAAGTCTTGCTTTATACCTGACCTCCTAGCTGCCTAGGATGCCTTCCTTTTTCTTGAAGGTCCACTTACAACCAATGACTCGTTGGTTCTTTGGCCGGTCCACAAGTTCCAAGTCTTATTTTTCATCATGGAAGCTATCTCTTCATCCGTAACATCTACCCACTTGTGTCTTTCCTTGCTCCTTAGAGCTTCCTTGTAGCTATTTGGTTCTGCTTCTTCTATCTCTTCTGCCATGCTTAATGCATAGGAGATCAAATCTGCATAATCATATCTCTCTGGTGGTCTGATGATTCTTCTCTGCCTATCTCTCACCATCCTATAGTCATTTGATCTGCCTTCGGATTCAGTTTCTTGCAAGTCTTCTGCCGCTTCATCTTGATTGTTTGCAACAGTCCCTTGATCCATCAAGATTTGTTGATGTTGCAGCTCTACCTCAATTGGAGTATCCTCCTTATTAGTACTGTTCTTGGTAACGCCGTTTTGCATGTTTGCCATTTTGGACTCATCAAATACCACATCTCTACTGATGATGCATTTCTGTTGATCTAGACACAACCGTTTGTAGCATTTGGTTCTAGGTGGATAGCAGATGAAAATGCATTTTAAGGCTCTTACTTCCAGCTTATCCTGTCTAACATGAGCATATGCGATACATCCAAAAATTTTGAGATTTTCATAGTTATCTGGTTTCCCGTACCACATCTCCAAAGGAGTATTCATTTCAATAGCTGTCAATGGACATCTATTGATAAGATAGCAAGCGGTTGACACTGCTTCACCCTAGAAAGATTTGGGTAGGCCGACATTTAAGAGCATGCACCTCACTCTCTCTAAGAGAGTCCTATTCATCCTTCCCTCCAAGCAGTTCTGTTGAGGAGTGTTCCGGACTGTCTTGTGTCTCATAATGTCATTCTTTCTGCATAACTCATCAAACTGTTTTGAACAGTACTTCAGGCCATTGTCAGTTCTAAAGTGCTTCAGTTTTGCTTTCATCTTATTTTTATTGAGAGTTAACCAGTCTCTGAATCATTGAAGAGCTCAATTCTTGGTTTTAAGGATAAAGACCCATACCTTTCTGGTGTAGTCATCTATGATAGACATGAAGTACCTCCCTCATCCATGAGTTTGAGTTCTAGCTGGGCCCCATAGATCACTATGTACATAATCAAGTGGTTTCTTTGATGTGTGAGTTCNGTTCTGTTTTCTGATGAATTTAGGCTTACAGACGAGGCGTTGACTTTTGCAGGTCCTCCTTGCTAGAGGAGCTTGCCGATTGACTCTGAATTCTAATGGGTACTCTTTCGTTTTTCTTCATCTTGCTTATTGTGTTGATTTTATGCTGCTGTTCTTATTTAAAATTATCTGCTTGTATGAATCAAATAAAGCTGTTTCATTTTCTTAAAAAAAATCGTTTTTTGTTCTATCAGATGGCTTCCTGTTGATGTGGCTAGGATTTGGGGACGACAACACCTTGTGCCACTGCTGTCACCCAATTCTGAATTGAAATTGCCGTTGTTTACTCCATCAAGCTACTTATCTCTGCCTCTTATGAGCATTCTTAACATAGCAAGGTAAGGAGCATTTACATACATACCACCCAATTCCTATGTATTTGCATATATGCACCTAAACTTTACATTTTACATTTATACATCTCAAATCATTCATATTTGTTGAATCATGATTTGTCTTTGAATTACATCCCATGGAATAGAGTAGAAGGGAGGGGGGGAGGGAGGGAGGGTTATTATATTTTTTTCACTGCTTTAATGGGGTTTGTGCAAGATATTATAAGTATTTTAAGTACATGAGCTTATTGCTCTACCACTCGCTTGCTCGGCCGGCTAGGCTAGTATGGCTTCGGCTCGATAAGGGCAGTCCAATTAGTCAGGTTGAGTCGGCGTTGTCGGTCGGTTGAGCTTGATTTGTTTGGCTTGACATGACTGATTTGATTGACTAGGCTTTGTCGATTGGTTGATTCAGTTCGACTGTATACTCTTGATCTCGAGATGGAGAGCTTATATCGATAGAATAAGACTATTCTATTGGGCAGAGGGTGAATCACCGTAACCCAATATGTAGCTTGTTTTTTAGGGAGGTGAGGCTTTGGGATGACTATAAAATTTTGTTGTATTGTCAATTCTTAATCCCTGATAAGGAGCCTCAGGGGTGCCCGTGGGATGATTGGTGATTTTGACGAATTAGGTCTTTCGTCAAATCGGATCTACTAGAAGGTAGGTTGCTGCCTTCGGTCAGCTTTCTTGCCATGGTTGACTTGAATGCTTATGTGTTTTGTTTTAGTCCAATTGTTTCAATTTCTTATCAATCAGTCTCTTTTTGTTCTTCTTCTGACTAGGTTGTCCTTCGGCTTTGACACATATATGTAAAATCTTAGTCTTCTCTTGGTGTTGGTAGATTTCCATTTGTTGTANTAATTGTTTCAAATTCTGATCAATGAGTCTCTTTTTGTTCTTCTTCTGACCAGGTCGTCCTTCGGCTTTGACACATATATGTAAAATCTTAGTCTTCTCTTGGTGTTGGTAGATTTCCATTTGTTGTATTCTCTTTTTGCTGGACTGTTAGATCTCTTCAGGATCAACGCTTGCACATTTTCAATGTACAATATCAAATCTAAAGTATCCCTATATTAACTTTAAAAAAAAAGTTGAAATACTCCTTTCATGCATTGGTAAGGTGGATATGTAAAAAAATAAGAATTGAGATAAACATTGTGTGGGCGTCCTGATAAGAAGGGCACTTNAAAAAAAAAAGTTGAAATACTCCTTTCATGCATAGGTAAGGTGGATATGTAAAAAAATAAGAATTGAGATAAACATTGTGTGGGCGTCCTGATAAGAAGGGCACTTAAGAATGAATAGGAAATCCATGGATGGAGCTCTGCAGAAGCCATTATAGCTGTTGAATGATCTGCTCGAATGATATTTGACATTATAGTTCTGATAATTTTTTCCTATTTTGATTTCTTTTTATTTAGTCCTTTAGAGTAAGTATATAAAAGCCATCTGTATCGTCTTTGGCATTTTATTTGTGCAACTTGGTATAAATGGAACTAATATATAAAATCCTCGCAAGTTAAGATTTTATTGATTCACTTATTCTAAAGATCTCAGTTTTTTTATAAAATGCAACTCCTTTCAGAGAATGCGGCAGCGGCCTAAATTCATTATCCACGTCGGCCGACGACAGCGATCTTTGTGCTATTTGCTTGGAAAGAACTTGCTCTGTAGCTGCTGAAGGTCAGTTGTATCATCCTTTGTTCTCCCCTAAATTTAGTGATTTGATCTATTATTGTTGATAATACCTGCTCATATTGGAAGATTTACATACATACCACTCATCTCTACAATAATCAATAATCATAAGTTAATTATTCAGGTTGCAGGCATGAACTGTGCATAAAATGCGCGCTCTGCCNCTGATAATACCTGCTCATATTGGAAGATTTACATACATACCACTCATCTCCACAATAATCAATAATCATAAGTTAATTATTCAGGTTGCAGGCATGAACTGTGCATAAAATGCGCGCTCTGCCNATGATTTGATCTATTATTGCTGATAATACCTGCTCATATGGGAAGATTTACATACATACCACTCATCTCTACAATAATCAATAATCGTAAGTTAATTATTCAGGTTGCAGGCATGAACTGTGCATAAAATGCGCGCTCTGCCTTTGTTCAGCAAGCAGCAGCTCGTCTGAAAATATAGATCCACCTGGAGCAATCCCTTGCCCTCTCTGCAGAAACGGGATCATTTCCTTCTACAATTCAACCAATCTCCAGCTTCATAATTCAAATCCACCACCCATAACTTGTGCGTCCTGAGCTTATTTTAATTGATAAAAACAGCTAAATTTATAGATTTTCAGATTCATACTGAACAGGTTTGCAGTACAGGATTGTAAATAGAAGCAGTTTCAGTAAAGTTTTTTTCAGAAAATAGATTGGCTCTGTGTTGTTTTTTGAGTTTTTAGTTTGTATAAAATTGTTGTAAGGAACTGTAGTATGATTGATACTGGTAATTCTGTTGCAAATGAAAATAAGTTGATTTGATTGGATTTATCATGATGTTATTTGAGTTGATCTTAAATTATAGATTATACATGCTGAAGCAAGTGCAGAACTTTGTCTGTCATGATAGTCTTGTTTCTATTATTTGTAAGATATTGTTTTTGTGTTAATTGTTGAAACAAAAAAGGAAAAAAAAGGACGTTTTTGATCAAGTTGAGTTTAAGTGAATTAACTTGAACTCATTAAATTTTTTAACTTTCGAAAATATATTTAAAATTTTAAAATTAATATTATTTTCTTATTAAATTTAAAAAATTAATGACNAGGATGTTTTTGATCAAGTTGAGTTTAAGTGAATTAACTTGAACTCATTAAATTTTTTCATTGGGGCATTTACATGCATACCAACCAATTCCTATGTATTTGCTTAACTTTCGAAAATATATTTAAAATTTTAAAATTAATATTATTTTCTTATTAAATTTAAAAAATTAATGACAATTTAATATATTTTAAAAAAAATTAGAATTTATTTTCAATTTTTAATCGAACGAATGAACCGAAATAGAAGGTAATTAAGTCGGTAACAAATGACTCGTTTGAAACTGGGACATAATATCCATCATATGCTTAGTTTTATTAATAATATGACTTAAAAAAATGATAATATTCATGTGTGCTAGAAGATTCGCGATAGTAGAACACTGAATTGTTATCTTAGAATTATATGAGAATTCAACATACACTCAGATAAAATAAGATAATCAATAGAGACANCGGGACATAATATCCATCATATGCTTAGTTTTATTAATAATATGGCTTAAAAAAAATGATAATATTCATGTGTGCTAGAAGATTCGCGATAGTAGAACGCTGAATTGTTATCTTAGAATTATATGAGAATTCAACATACACTCAGATAAAATAAGATAATCAATAGAGACANCTAGTTTTATTAATAATATGACTTAAAAAATTGGTAATATTCATACGTGCTAGAAGATTCGCGACGGTAGAGCACTGAATTGTTATCTTAGAATTACATAAGAATTCAACATACACTCAGATAAAATAAGATATTTAATAGTGACACTATAAATTTTTACGTGAAAATTTTGGAAAGGGGAAAAAATTATAGGATTTTGCTCAGTTAAAACATTTAACTATGAGTTAATGATTCAATGTATAACTTCTTATTTCACACGTGAAAAATGGTTATACATTTTCTTGGATTACAACGTCTGTGAGTGAAATGACTTGTTGCCTCGCACTAAATAGCGAGCTACAACCAATAGTGATTGATAGTAGCTGACCGGAGAGGGTGTCGACCAGTTTTGTCCACCGTCGGAAGTCAGTCAAAGTTGGTCAGAAGTAGCGAAGGTTGAAGACAGCAACAACCAAAATTGGTCGAGTCTGCGGCACAAAATGCTAGGATGCATCTTCTTTTTCTGCAGACTCTGGTATTCCTCTTGCCTGTGGTCTATGTCCTCTCTCATGAGGGGGCCAGAGATCGCCAATAAGGAAGAAATTCATACCACATTCGATCGCCTTGCTTAGAGAGACTATTTTGATTCGACAACATTTGATGAATATTTTAGTATCATAATAATGTCAGAATTAAGTGATATTAAGCTCGTTGGATTCTTCCTGCCAAGATGCTGACAATAAATATGTCATATTCAAAATTTGTTTAACCTTCCAATTATGCTCGTAAAGAATCTGTAAGTGATTTAATCGATTGATCTGAATTTAATTTGACTCGGATTTGATCCATTTTGGTTTTGTGGGATCTATCTTGTCAATTCAGTCAGTTTGACTATCTATAAGTTTGTCAAAATTAAAATTCTAGATGTAAAATAGAAGTTTGAAGGTTTCACTGAAAAAAATATAAGAAAATCTCGTGCATGCTTCGAAACTTGTGTTGGATGGTGAATATTTGTTGTGGTTATCAAATATGATACAAATTATGAGATTTTTGACCAGAAAATACTTTTTATTCTTTTTAGATAAATAAGCAAGCAACACTCTCCTAGCATCAATATACATGACAAATTATCAAATATGTTTAGTCTAAATTTAATTATGATAAGCTTATAATCATTTAATTATTTTAAAATTCTTTAATCAAGTTTTCATTAATNATCTGATCGTACTGCGTTGGAGAAGCCGCTAATTACAGTTTTTTCAATTAAGGAGTAGAGTCCATTCTTCCTGACTCCTTTCATGATAATGAGAGAACCTTTGACTACTTTGATGCAACCACTTTCGGCCTTGAACGAGTATCCAATTGACTCCAGCATACTTAAAGAGATCAAATTTCTTTTTAGTTCGGGAACGTACCTGACTTGTTGCAGTATTCGTTCGACTCCATCGAACATCTTAATTCTGATTGTTCCGCTGCCGACCACCTTGCAAGCCTTGTTGTCCCCAAGTAATACGGACCCGTCATTTGCTAGTTGCAGCGTCTCGAACCAGTCCTTGTGAGGACACATGTGGAAAGAGCACCCCGAGTCGAGGATCCACTCCTTGCTGGATTCCGATTCGGTGATCACCAGTGCTTCAGCTGAATCATAGCCATCCGAGGCTATGCTTGCTTCTCCGGGATCTTTAGAATTTTCTTGAAATTTCTTCCTCTCCGGATAGTTTCTCCGAAAGTGACCTTCCTTATGGCACTGAAAACATTTGTAAGATCCTTTCGTCGACTGACTTTTGTCCTTCTTTCCTTTCTTTGATCTTGATCTGCTTTGATTGTTTTTTGAGCCCTTTTTATCTAATCTTCCTCTAATGGTAAGACTGTCCTCGCTGATTTATTCGTTCTTCTCGTGCTTCTTTTAGAGTTCCTTGGCTCTGACCAAAGGTTGAACTTCTCCCAGAGAGATTATCTGCGTCCTTCCATAGAGTATCGTGTTTTTGAAATGCTCGTAGCTCTTAGGAATGAAATTTAGTAATAGCAACGCCTTATCCTCGTCATTCATCTTAACCTCGATGTTTTCGAGATCGTCGATAATCTTGTTGAAGTCGTCAATCTGCTCCGAGACTGATTTGTCCTCGTGCATTTTGAAAGAATATATGCGCTGCTTCAGGAGGAGCCTGTTCGCCAGAGACTTCGTCATATAGAGGAGCTCAAGTTTGGCCCAAAATGCTTGAGCCGTTGTCTCGCTCGAAACTTCCCTTAGAACCTTATCGCCAAGGCTAAGGATTATTAAGCTATGAGCCCTATCAAAAATCACGTTCTTCTCTTTCTCAGTCATGTCTGCTGAAAATGCCGTCGAGCCGTGCAAGGCTTCTGCAACGCCTTGCTGCACCAACAGAGCTTTCATCTTCACTCTCCACAGACCGAAGTCGTTCTTTCCCGTGAACTTCTCGATGTCGAATTTTGCGGAGCCCATTGTCGTGGGTAGAGTTTTCCACAGACGGTGCCCATTGTTGTGAAATCTGCTCCGCAAAACACCTACAAGAATTGTTCCAAAGAACTCCCTATATATTGAGTTAGATGATTAAGAATTGATAATAAAATTGCTAAAGAAGATATGTCGAGGGACTGTTCTTCTTGGATGGAAGAACCTGCAAGCTGCTTCAAGCCGAACCCCTTCAGCCCAAGAAATGGACTACCGAAGACCCTTTCTGTTCCTTTCTTGCTCGCGGTTTGTTGTTCTCCTTCGTATGCCTGTACAATACTTCTTGCGGCAGTTTTAAATTCCCTCTGTGGTTCAATGGCAGTGAAACAAACGCCTGCTTCTTCTGTCTTCGCCAAATTGACAGGCGTTCACCTTGCTAACTGCCGAACTCTCCCTTTCTGCGGTTCTTCTCTTTCCTTGTCGTGGACTTTACCGCAAGCCAAAGGATTGGGATTGTCGAAGAACCTGCTTGCTGCTGCGTTTCTTGGATGACGAGGGAGATGACTACAGTAACCAAGCAATCTCCCTGAATTCAAGAACCTGAGCTGATATAAAAGTTCCCGTTCCAAGAACTGAAAACGCAGCAAGCATGTACAAAAGAAAACCAGAAAAAACAGAGGAAAGAAATGCCACAACGAATAAGAACTCAAGAACACAAACACAAGAGGATTTATGTGGTTCAATCCTTAGACCTACATCCACGGAGGGAATCGCTACCAAATTCACTAGCACAAAGGAAGAATTACAAGCTCATTACATCGAGGAATCACCAAGATCTCTCTCTCTACAAGACCTCTCCCTCAATTCTAAAGCCTCTCCACTTCTTCCTCTTCTTGCTGAATTTCTTCCTCCTCTTGATCTTCTTTTATCAGATTTTTCTCTCCTTATGGTGGTCTACCCATCCCTTAAGACCCCCTCATCTATAGATAGATGAGGTCTTCCAAGAGGCATGAAATATTACAATTGTGTCATTTGTCATAATTAAGAGCCATGATATATAACAATACTAAAATCATCACTATCGTATTTGGCATTTTCTTTGTTCGACTAGGTATAATGTGGAAGTAAAATGTAAAAACCTCCCAAGTTAAAATTTCATTGATTCACTTATTCTAAAGATCTCATTTTTTTTATAAAATGCAACTCCTTTCAGAGAATGCGGCAACGGCCTAAATTCATTATCCACGTCGGCCGACGACAGCG
>JXCR01146004.1:89419-100144 GCA_002079205.1 Phalaenopsis hybrid cultivar
CATTATATTTATGCCACTCATTCTTATGTTACTTAAAGTTATTCTGCTCATTTATCGTAGGCGATATTAAGGGCTTGAGAGGGCAATTCTTAATTTTATAATCAGTGTTGTAGTAGTTGAAACACTTGTCAGTTATTACGTTTCAAGATACAGAGTATTTTCTTATTGTGGGGGCAATTATAACTACTCTTCAACTTATCTCGCTCGTGTTTTTTCTACTGTCGATCTACTTGATNGTTCTTCTGTTTTTACATATCCAACACCTGAACTTTGCTTTTAATATTATATAACACAAATCTTACATATCGCATAGCGTGAAATATACATTTTTATGCATAGGTAATAATGGGACATATATGTGAATAATTGAAGTTTGTGTTAGATATGTAAATACATAAAAATTGACTGGTATGTATCTAAATCTTCCAAATAATTAATATGATCAAGCCTGCTGGTGTTGCCTGAGGAAGATGAAATAAATTTCAGCCCAACTTTCAATTTTGCAGAAATTTAAAAACAAGCTTGTGAGCTTTGTTTGAATCCATTTATGATATTCTTGAGCAAACATTGTAGTTTTGCGCCTAAGCAACATAGATAGGTGTTTGCTCCATATACATTGTTTGATATGGCATCATCAACGTCTATATTGCACAGATTAATTAAAACATTTATAACTCTTTTCTAAAATAAAAAGCATATTTTAATAAGCTAATTATCCTAATTTTATATTGTAATTCTATGAAAAGGATAAGTTGGCCAAAATAAGAATTTTGTATGCTTGTTACTGCNACTGGTGTTGCCTGAGGAAGATGAAATAAATTTCAGCCCAACTTTGAATTTTGCAGAATTTTAAAAACAAGCTTGTGAGCTTTGTTTGAATCCATTTATGATATTCTTGAGCAAACATTGTAGTTTTGCGCCTAAGCAACATAGATAGGTGTTTGCTCCATATACATTGTTTGATATGGCATCATCAACGTCTATATTGCACAGATTAATTAAAACATTTAAAACTCTTTTCTAAAATAAAAAGCATATTTTAATAAGCTAATTAGCCTAATTTTATATTGTAATTCTATGAAAAGGATAAGTTGGCCAAAATAAGAATTTTGTATGCTTGTTACTGCCTCTTGCTTTTAATTTTCATGGCAATTATTTTAATTTTATGTGTGATTGCATGGATGTTTTGTCTTTAGCTCTTAGCAACTTTTTAATTGAAATTGGAGGTTGCATTCTTCTTAGTAAAAATCTCAAATTAATCAAGAGGAGAGGAGGGAATTTCATTTAGGAGAGGAGGGAATTTCATTTAGGGTTGGAGAAAATGTTGTGCGAAGGTTCGGATGTTGTGCTCTTTATATATGTACACATTGTACTAGTTGTACTCTTTATANACATTCTTCTTAGTAAAAATCTCAAATTAATCAAGAGGAGAGGAGGGAATTTCATTTAGGGTTGGAGGATGGAGAGCATGGGCCAAGGGGAAAAAAATGTTGTGCGAAGGTTTGGATGTTGTGCTCTTTATATATGTACACATTGTACTAGTTGTACTCTTTATATTTGTGTATGTTCAAATGTATCAGGATTTGTTGAATCCAAATTTGTTCGGGAGACACACCTAAGGAATTGAGTGTGGCAAAGGAAGAAAAAAGCTGAGTGAGCATGATAATGAACAATAAAATCGTGTAGCATTTATTCATGAAATGAACTCATATATATAGAAATTAGAACTGTAAGATTACATTTGTACCCTAGTAAAGTACTTACGGTATGGGGTATTTCGGGCAATACATAGTTGTAAGGTCGAGAAACTAAAAAGACTTTCGGCTGATTTATGATCCAGATGGCCATAGCAAAATGGTTGATTGGGAGGTGTCGGCCACCTATCAAAGATTAGGGTTTCTTCTGCTATCTGCCTGGCCTAGATGAGGAGTCCTGTTAAATTGTCCGTGCGAGGTCCATCCGGGTGATCCTTAGAGATGGTTTTNTAATATTCAGAAGGATAATTGTTGTAAACGCATTAACAGCAGGGATAATAAGTATTATAGCAANGGTCACTTCATCTTGTTGGGGGAGATCAGATGAAATCATAGAAATCGATTCAAGATATCGCAAACAAAATTTTGAACAAAAAAGCACAAAATAAGAAAATATAAATAACACAATTTAATTTAATGTGGAAAACCCGAGAACAATAAAAAAAACATGGAGCCACACCTTAACCAGAAATATATTATGAAGAAAATATGGAAAGTCGTACAAATTACATGACACTTAAGCCTCTACACATTTTAGAACACTTCAAGATGCTCTTTCCCTTCTTTTGAATAAGAAAAAACTTGAAATCCAACACACATGTCATCAACAAAGTCGATGCAATAAGTTCAGTTACAGACTTGGCGCGCAGCGATACGGAGTCGTGACGCTCCAATTGGCATTGTGGCGCTGTAATGTCGTGCTCTCGAATTCTAAAGATGGAGGCGCTGCATCCAGGCGTTGTGACTCTCCCCTCCAGACATTAGAATGTCGTACTCTTAGGTTCCGAACATGAACTAGGCGTTACAGCGTTAGGCACGGAAAAAATTTTTCTAGGACAACGCCCTCTGTAACCCGTGAAAAACTCACTGTTAAGCTTGATCGACGAAACTAAGAACATTGAGTGTGCAATTGGTTAGCACAATCATGCTCTGCTTGTTTATTATAAAAGAGAAAAAAAATTATGTACTGAAGTTTGTGTTATAAGAGATGACAAATAGAATGAACAATTATGAGTTATATAATNCTCACATATCCTAATCTTTTGGCCTTATTAATGATATAGAAATCTAGAAGATGTTATTAATAAATTACATGATTTTGAGATATTCCAACTATCCTAATCTTTTGGCCTTATTAATGAACGACTTAATTAGTTGATGTTAACTTAAAACAATATTCTTTTAATGTAAATATATATATATATATATATATTTAAATTGTTTATTGTAAATATGATTGGTTTTAATATGCTAATTTTATAGTACATGATGATTAAGTAGAAGCAGATCAACTAATAGCTTTTACATTATTTTAAATTTAAATTAAATGTAATACCAAAATAAAAGGATTTATTAACACGTGTCAAACTCGGTTAGCTACTTAATCATTTGATTAAGTGGTAACACACTTAATACATTTTTCTAACTTTGACTCACCTACGATGCCTAATTCTTGCTTAAGCTTAAAATTTGTATGTCAACTCTTTTTTTTATTATTATTAAGGAAAAATTTTCATTTGGGATACAATGTTTGGATGGGAGTAAAGTGAGGCAAATAAGGAAAGAAATTTATGTGAAAGATCACATTGAAGAGATTCTAGATGGTTATGAGCTAAAAAGGAAAAATGGGAATCATGAGATTTCACAATATAGGAAGCAAGGCGGGCATCATTGATGTGTGTTAATATGTTAGTGATGACTACTAGTACAACTGAGGCACCATTGTTTGTAGTGATTGATGTTGAGGCTGAAAATAATATTGACCTATCTGTCCTCTACCATTTTTCTTATGGTATTGACCTGCATTATATTATGCCACTCATTCTTATGTTGCTTAAAGTTATTCTGCTCATTTATCGTAGGAGATATTAAGGGCTTGAGAGGGCAATTCTTAATTTTATAATCAGTGTTGTAGTAGTTGAAACACTTGTCAGTTATTAGGTTTCAAGATACAGAGTGTATTTTCTTGCTGTGGGGGCAATTATAATTACTCTTCAACTTATCTCCCTTGTGTTTTTTCTACTGTCGATCTACTTAATCATCAACATTCTTTTGTTTTATGATAACCTTTTCTTCATAGACATTAAGTTTTAACTTTGCACGTATAGCTCAATCGACCAATTTTATGTATGTAGTACACTTGACAGCAGGCAAGCTCCTTTGAATATCTTCTCATAAGCCAAAAAGAAAATGATAAATCCTCTGGTCTTCGCGTTGGCCAATCAAAGGGATAAATTTAATGATTCTTACAAATTGGGTCTCGTAATCATTAACGATCTTTGATTTTTGCTCCACTTATCTTAAGTCTTCATGAACTTGATATGATCCATCACTGGGAAATATTGCTCCAAAAATTGTCTCAAAATATGTTTAAGGAATTATCGTGTATTGTCCAAAGTATTGCAGTAGTCACTCTCCCACCAATCGTTAGCTCCAGCACATAACTAGAATTTAGTAATGAGCTCTTCTTAATATAATGAAACCAGACATCTGACTCGATTGGGCACACTGGCCATTGAAAGTAAGAGGGCGTATCTTCATAAATTAGTTCATCACTCGTTTCATGATAATCTCATTTGCTATCGCTACTGATTGGTTAGGTTGAGCCTCCACGGTGGCAACAAATGCTACAGGTTGAGCTACTGGTGGTGTTGGTTGCACAACTTGTTGGATAGGTTGAATTGCCTGTGAGATTTGAGCTGCAACGTTAGATTGTAATGCATGTGTGATATTATGTGTCATTTTTTGCACAAGAGTCAATATATTAATAGGAAGTGCTATGATAGCCTCGGTGGGTTGAGTAAAATCAACATGACGTGAATGGAGGAGCAAGGACCCCTAGGACATGTACACTTCTATAGTTGTTCTCGAAACTTCTATTGTGTGAGTGATAATAACACTTATGCTCTTTAGATCCATTATAAGCAATTAAAATTTAAGCAAAATAAATATCGACTAAATAACTAGCTAACTAGAACAACGTATCCCTTACCAGTCTAAGAAGGAGGGATATTAAATTAAAAGATAATGAGTATTGTTTAATTATGATTTGTTGGTGAATCACACCCAATGAATTGAGTGTACATAGAGAGAGAGAGAGAGAGAGAGAGAGAGAGAGAGAGAGAGAGAGAGAGAGAGAGAGAGAGAGAGAAANAAATAAATAACTAGCTAACTAGAGCAACGTATCCCTTACCAGTCTAAGAAGGAGGGATATTAAGTTAAAAGATAATGAGAATTGTTTAATTATGATTTGTTCGTGAATCACACCCAATGAATTGAGTGTACATAGAGAAAGAGAGAGAAATGAACCGTAATCAATTGTGTCTTATTTATAAAATGTTTCCACTATTTATAGAGGATGGTGCAATGATGATATTTCATCTTTGTTCATGCTTGAAAGTGATCTGAACTATGACATTTCTGGTATATTACATGTATGAGCTCATCGTTTGACTGCTTTCTGGCCCGACAGAGTAAGTTTAACTTGCTTTGGGTCAACGAGATAAACTCGGTTAGCTGAGCTTAGTCAACATGGATCGATCGGTTNATGGTATATTACATGTATGAGCTCATCGTTTGACTGCTTTCTGGCCCGACAGACTAAGTTTAACTTGCTTTGGGTCAACGAGATAAACTCGGTTAGCTGAGCTTAGTCAACATGGATCGATCAGTTGATCCTTGATTTCTAATGAGAAGCCCCTAGGGCGTTCATGGGATGATTGGAGACATGGTAGAACTAGATCTTCTCTCGGATTGAATCAACTGAAGGGTAGGCCATTGTATCGGGTCGGCTTTCTTTTACTAGTTGGCTCGGATGTTCTTTCGTCTCGTTTCTGCCGAATGACCCATGCTCGAATTATTTAATAATTTTGTTGTTTGCCTCATGCTCTGGTCAATTTTGGCCTTATTGGCTTGAGTCTTATGCATTACTTGCTTGATCAAGTGGGCCTCACAATCTCTTAGGGTCTGTTTGGGACAATTTTTTGTTTGCTATGTTTTTCAAACCGTCACCACAATTCTAATTGAGGAATTGATTTCTTGTTGCTTTTCAAAAATTTATGTGATAGAAAGCTGTTTTTTCAATATGAGATGTTGAACTAAGGTGCTTGCCAATAAACTATGTTTTGAAATTTTGAAAATAAAATAAATTTATAAAAGTTACCGCAGTTTCTTGAAAAATAGTTTCTCCTGGAGCTTTTCAATCAGTTGCAGCTGCCTCAAACAAAACATTAGTAGTTAGTCAGCCTTCACTGTACTTTTATGTTTGATCTCTCTAAGATCAGTGCTGACAATTTTTATGTACAACAGTAGATGTTAGAAGGTAAAATTTTTTAATTATGTTTAGACCTATAAATTCTTTTTATAAAAAATTCGAAAAAAAAGCTTATTTTCTCATTTTTTTTATTTATAAATATACTTGAGCTTTCCTATTGCTAAGACTATATTTTTTTATGAATATTACTTGATTAACCATGCAATAATATTCATACTGCTGACACTAAATCAAAAAAAAAAAATTCAAATGGAAATTTATTTGGAGGATAGAATGTAGAAGCTAGTCAAGCTACCATTTTGCTAATCTGAATGGATATCTGATTCATTAATTAAATGAGACATTTACATACATACCACCAAATTTTTATTCATTTACATACATCAACAAAAAATTTCTTTCTTACATTTATATCATTGATACGTCATCAACAAATTCATCATCCAACACAAAGACATAAAAAATATCTTAAAGCGATCTTTTCAGCAAAAAAAAATGTTCAAANGTTAAAAGGCAATGAGATTGTTTAATTATGATTTGTTCGTGAATCACACCCAATGAATTGAGTGTATAGAGAGAGAGAGAGAGAAATGAACCGTAATCAATTGTGTCTTATTCATAAAATGTTTCCAGTATTTATAGAGGATGGTGCAATGATGATATTCCATCTTTGTTCATGCTTGAAAGTGATATGAACTATGACGTTTATGATATATTACATGTATGAGCTCATCATTCGGCTGCTTTCTAGCCCGACAAACTAAGTTTAACTTGCTTTGGGTCAACGAGATAAACTCGGTTAGCTGAGCTTAGTCAACATGGATCGATCGGTTGATCTAGCTTGAATTTCAATCCTTGATTCCTAAAGAGAAGCCTCTAGGGCGTTCATGGGATGATTGGAGACATGGTAGAACTAGACCTTCTCTCGGATTGAATCAACTGAAGGGTAGGCCATTGTATCGGGTCGGCTTTCTTTTACTAGTTGGCTCGGATGTTCTTTCGTCTCGTTTCTGCCGAATGACCCATGCTCGAATCATTTAATAATTTTGTTGTTTGCCTCATGCTTTGGTCAATTTTGGCCTTTTTGGCTTGGCTCTTATGCATTATTTGCTTGATCAAGTGGGCCTCACAATCTCTTAGGGTTTGTTTGGGACAGTTTTTTGTCTGCTATGTTTTTCATATTGTTACCGCAATTCTAATCGATGAATTGATTTCTTGTTGCTTTTCAAAAATTTATGTGGTAGAAAGCTGCTTTTTGAATATGAGCTGTTGAACTGAGGTGCTTGCCAAAAAACTGTGTTTTGAATTTTTGAAAATAAAATAAATTAATAAAAGTTATCGCATTTTCTTGAAAACTACTTTCTCCTGGAGTTTTTCAATCAGTTGCAACAGCCTCAAACAAACCCTTAGTAGTGAGTCAGCCTTCACTGTACTTTTTTGTTTGATCTCTTTAAGATCAGTGCTGACAATTTTTATGTACAACAGTAGATGTTAAAAGGTAAAATTTTTTAATTATGTTTAGCCCTATAAATTCTTTTTATAAAAAATTCGAAAAAAAAGCTTATTTTCTCATTCTTTTTATTTATAAATATACTTGAGCTTTCCTATTGCTAAGACTATAATTTTTTATGAATATTACTTGATTAACCATGCAATAATATTCATACTGCTGACACTAAATAAATAAAAAAAAAATTAAAATGGAAATTTATTTGGAGGATAAAATGTAGAAGCTACCATTTTGCTAATCTGAATGGATAACTGCTTCATTAATTAAATGAGACATTTTCATACATACCACCAAATTTTTATTCATTTACATACATCAACTAAAATTTCTTTCTTACATTTATATCATTGATACGTCATCAATAAATTCATCATCCAACACAAAGACATAAAAAATATCTTAAAGCGATCTTTTCAGCAAAAAAAAATATTCAAACTTTGATAAAAGTTATCCAGAAGTCTGATTTCAGCAAACTCAACGAGACGAACCTAATGATATCAAAATTGGTCCAATATGAGCAAAATCAAGCCTGATCAAGACATTAAGCCACTCTCGAAATTTTCCGACTATATTTGGAAGGTTAAACGGATGTTGAATCTGATGAGCTTATAGTCAAATCAAACATCTCAATAAAAAAAATCCAACAAGCCCAAGATCACTTAATTNAGAAATTTTCCGAGTATATTTGGAAGGTTAAACGGATGTCGAATCTGATGAGCTTATAGTCAAATCAAACATCTCAATAAAAAAAATCCAACAAGCCCAAGATCACTTAATTCCAACATCATGAAAGCACACAAATGTCCATCAAATTTCATCTGATTGAGGGTATCTCTCTAAGTCGTTCAATCAAATTGGTTCATATTACTTCATTAAATGCAACCAAGAGTTTATAAATAGAGTTTCACCTCTCTCATGAGGAGACAAGAACTTGAAGCCTGAATAAAAACATGAAGCTTAGAGAATGTGTTAAAGTTCAGCGTCACCTCGTAATCGANAAAGAGTTTATAAATAGAGTTTCACCCCTCTCATGAGGAGAGAAGAACTTGAAGCCTGAATAAAAACATGAAGCTTAGAGAATGTGTTAAAGTTCAGCGTCACCTCGTAATCGACCGCTGCCGACCACTGTCGACCACCATTCGCTGACTGTTCCACCGACCATCTCTCGCCCGTTGTCGCTGATCACCTTCGATTGCCGCCTACTTCTTACAACAAGATCATCTGTGCACCGATGTTGTAACTCCAAAGAGTATTCAACCCCTTCTCATTTTTTTGAACGAGTGACTATAATTGTAATCTCCAGTTTATAGTGAATTTTTTTAGCTGGGCTACTGTCGGCACTATTTTTGGTGTGGGGTTTGCCCATAAGAAGCTGTCGGTCATCGGAATTGAAATCCCGTTNGTTATGTTATTTTTCCCATTTTAGATTTTCATGTAAAAACTTCTTATGCTTCTATTGATTGTTTTTTTTTATCTGAGAGTTTGTTGAAATCTCATGCAATGCTAAGATGATAATCTACTACTCTAACGCCATAAATTTTCTGGCACGCATTAATTTAGTGTCGTAGATCCAACCCCCTTATCAAGAGTTCGCCAAAATGAGGGTGAATACCTCTAGGAATACTTTCACATGTTCTCCACTGAAACCCGCCAGATTCCAAGAGTAGATCCAGAGTAGATTAAAGGAGTCTTTCTTGGAGAGCTCCGCCAAAGACCTTTCTACTCATTATCGATACGGGAGACAGTTCACTCTTACGCAGATCTTGCATGTCGTATCAAAGCTCTAATCTCTACAAATGAGGCCATCAATGCACTCAATGTACAATTCGAGCAAATAGGGGCAAGCACAAGAATTAAGTCGAGGAAATCGATCAATTCTCACAACAAAAAAAGTTCGGACCACAGAGGAATCATGAGTCTCGATCAAAAAAAAATTACATGTCACTCAACATGTCACATGTCAACATCCTTGTGACCATTAACGATGAAACGGTGGTCAAGTAGCCAAGCCGTAAAAAATCAAGATGATGNTAACAGAAAAAGTTCGGACCACAGAGGAATCATGAGTCTCGATCAAAAAAAGAATACATGTCACTCAACATGTCACGTGTCAACATCCTTGTGACCATTAACGATGAAACGGTGGTCAAGTAGCCAAGCCGTAAAAAATCAAGATGATGAAGATCGGTATCAATATTATCATTTCCACCAAACAAAAGATCATTCAACAGAAAAATGCTTTCAAATAAATGAACAAATTGAACTTCTTATACGCTTAGATCACTTGGGTCGCTACTTTAAAAAAAAAGTATTGGAAACCAAAAGAAAATCATTGAGGTTATAGAATATGAAATACAACTCTAAATTATCTTATTTGAGTAAAAGACAGATATATAAACTCCTAATTNGTGTTTTCAAATAAATGAACAAATTGAACTTCTTAACGCCTAGATCACTTGGGTCGCTACTTAAAAAAAAAAAAGTATTGGAAACCAAAAGAAAATCATTAAGGTTATAGAATATGAAATACAACTCTAAATTATCTTATTTGAGTAAAAGACAGATATATAAACTCCTAATTTTATTTTTGCGAATTTTTTCTTGCTGCTTCAAACTGTCATTTTATTAATTTTCTAAATTTTGACATCATGAAGACATTCAAATGTTCATCAAATATCTTATGATCGAGGGAATCTCTCCGGTTCATCTGATCAAAGTAGTTTATATTTCTTAATTAATTGCAACTGACTCTATAAATAGAGTCCCACACATTTCATGTGGGGGTGTGTGGGAGGAGAGCTTGAATCCTTGGGAATGAATTAAAGTTCAACATCACCTCATTACAAACCGCTGCCGACCATCGCTGACCTCCAATCGTCGACTATCTCTCGCCGGTTGCCGCCGATCATCATCGACTGCCGCCAACTTCTTACTACACATTCATCTGTGCACTCACATTGTAACTAAGGCTGTAAACGAGTCGAGCTTGAGTGAGCTCAGACTTGGCTCGTGTTCGGCTCGTTCGAAATAGCTCGTGTTCGAAATCAGTTCGTGAACAGTGTGTTTGTGTTCGGCTCGATTTAAATATTCGTGTTCGTGTTCGACTCGAAATTGACTCGTTAAACTGAAATTGAGAAAAATAGATGTAAAGTGTGGGATTCGAACCTGGATCAAATCTATACAAAAGA
>JXCR01146004.1:102735-130393 GCA_002079205.1 Phalaenopsis hybrid cultivar
TATGTTTTTAACTCAAATGCTACAATGCTTCCTATCATATATTTATGTTTTCAAAGAGCTCAAACTTGTACTTTATATGTGATACAATGATTTGAACAAGTTCTATGATGCTTTATGTATGTGTTATCATGATTTGGATAATTAAATTTATAACAATTGTGCAGCCAAACTTCAAGAAAAAGCTGTAAGTAGATTTCGAACGAATATTCCACTGAGGGGGATAGCATTAGTCAAATATATCCATCAGGCAGTCCGGTGCAGATTTTTTCGACGAAAACATTGCTGGAAAGCACGACTGACATTTTGCTCACGCACCAACCCTGCAAGAAAGTATTTGTAGCTGACAATAATGCAGCTACAATTCACTACAAATAACCGTGTAGCATCTGACACAAACATACATACAACACCCGTTCGGCATATGTCAGAAACGTTTGTCACATGTCCAACTAAAAAAAAAATCAGGCATGTGTTCTTAAAAATGAAATTTAAATTTTATATATAGTAAAAAATGTATAACATAATATTAGATTTTAATATTTTATGTTATACAAAATAATATATTTTTACTTTTTGTATGCAATATCCTATAAAATTATTATGGTTTCTTTAGTTTTTTTTTTTAATTTTGATTACTTATTATTTTTTTTATTGTACTTAAAATTTTTCATAATTTCTTATATTTTCTTTACCTACTATATTGATTTATGAATAATATGATAATCACTTATACTGTTCTATTCTTAAATATTATCATTTTTTATCCGTAAAATGTTAGAAATTCTTTTATTCATTTCATGGTTATTTAATTTATTTAATCAATATATATTCTTTCTAAAATTATAATAAATAACTCTATTTAGAAAACCGGACTAAACAAGCCAGTGGTCCGGTTCGCTGGCTTAAAAACCGCCCCTGCATCAAACTGGATTGAACTGAACGATCTATAATCGGTAACTAGCAAAATGGGAACAGAGTAGGTACACAAATCCATGGCAAATGATGAAAATGGAAATCATTGGCACACAAGTCCATGGCAACAAATGAAAATTGAAAACCGAAAATATAAGGGAACATGTATATAACGAGCCTTAAAAAATCGAACCAGAGTAGGTACACAAATCCACGGCAACTGATGAGAATGGAAATCATTGGCAAACAAGTCCAATGCAACAAATGAAAAATGAAAACCAAAAATATAAGGGAACATGGATCTAATGAGCCTTAAATAACCTTTTTAATTGTAATTATTACACATTATAAGAATATAAAGACAACTCTATAATACCTTCTGAGTGAATGATAACAGAAATAAGCGTTTTGCAGTTCTCCTATTTTCTATACTAATTTATGACTTTACTTTTGGATGTTGGATTCACCATATGGGAGCAATGGTGAAAAAAATAAATTGACTTCTTGGCTGCAAACAAATGCAAATCAGGCCTGAATAGGGGCCAGATCAATTTAATGGACCAAAACAACTACAATCTAATCCTAGATAAGCCCAAACGAATAAAGTCTAAAGCAGCTAATAAAACCAAAATCAACTTGATTGCTTCCAAAATTAGATGCTTAATACGAATAAGAATTACTATGATTAATGAAAAATGCACTAAAATATTGGATGCTTTAACAAATGCCTTAAATTAATGGTCCTCAAAGTTTTAGAGATAAATGATATTATGAAAAATGTATCAGGTTATAAGGTGCATGGAAACTTGTGTTGAAGTAGATGATTTGCTCAGGCTAAAGGCACCAATCATTTTGAAAGCAATGCTAAAGCACAAAATCCCCAACATACAAGCTGAAGGTATAAAATCATTTTGAAGGCCATGCTAAAGCACAAAACCCCTAACATTCCAACGAATAAGGACCATCATTAGACTAAAACTTCTCTTTGAAATTACAAACCATTTTCTAGTACACTTCAAAATTTGTGTCATACATAGACTACTAACCTGAAGAACAAAGGCACAAATCATAGATAACATCAGCACATGGTTATAACCTATGAAACCAAAAGGAAAAAGGGTTCCGATAATCAGCATTGATCAGGCGTTTTCAACTTAAGTGTTTATGGTAATAAGAATCTGAATTTCATTTAAGGATGCTGTAGTGAACTCTGTTGGTTTTGCAGAAACTCATTTTTTATAACTAAATTCTTTTATTTGTTTACCAACCCACACATCAATTTTATAGGCCATGCTCCAACCCATCATTCTATTAATTTTATATTATTCAAGGGTAATTAAAAATAAAAAAAAATTTAAACTAGAAGCGTGACATTAGAGTTGACCCAAAGCACAATAGGAAAAGCAAATAGGCGGTNATTTAAACTAGAAGCGTGACATTAGAGTTGACCCAAAGCACAATAGGAAAAGCAAATAGGCAGTTACAATCAGACACGCTAGAAAGGGAACTTACAGCACGACATAAACTCGCAATAGGGCTCAATCCATGGGTGGTGGATGTCGACTAGGTGGTCGAGGAAAGAAGTTAGGTGGTTGAAATGGCTTGTGGGTGGTTGGGGAAATAAAAGAAGTGCCTAGGATTGCTTTGAAGCAGAGGGCCAGGACAACAAAGGGCAGCAAAGTGGAAGGGTTGTGAACTGCAGAACATCAAGAGGAGTCTTGTCCAGTGCCGGGTAGCAAGCGGGGATTGCAGGGGCAACAAGATAGGTTACAACCAGAAAGCAACAACTCGAAATGATGGTGGGACAACAGAAAAAANGACTGCAGGACATCAAGAGGAGTGTTGTCCAGTGCCGGGTAGCAAGCGGGTATTGCAGGGGCAACAAGATAGGTTACAACCAGAAAGCAACAACTCGAAATGATGGTGGGACAACAGAAAAAAAAGCGGATTTGTTGTTTTCCGGATGGCAGCATGGAGGATCGATGATTGAAAGAGACGGCAGTAGAGAAGATGGTGGATGGTGGTCGGTGGCTGGAGTTGAATGAAGAAATTAGGAATGTTGTCTGGTGGTTCGGACAATGAGGAAAGGTGATGGCAGCAGCGAGGGGAGGAATGCGGATGATGGAAAAGTCGGAAATAAATACCCCTACGAGAACTAGCTACAACAAGAGCACTAATCCGTCCCTTGGAAGGAAATCACCAACTCGGACGAGCTATTATTGGAGCACCACCCGCCTTTGNGGACAATGAGGAAAGGTGATGGCAGCAGTGAGGGGAGGAATGCGGATGATGGAAAAGTCGGAAATAAATACCCCTGCGAGAACTAGCTACAACAGGAGCACTAATCCGTCCCTTGGAAGGAAATCACCAACTCGGACGAGCTATTATTGGAGCACCACCCGCCTTTGGATACAAACCCTAAAAAGGAAAGAGAATATGTCAACTACTATCCCGAACAGAAACACGACCAAAACTCCAAACCCAAACACAGTAATCAAATATATAAGCCCTAGATAATTAGGATTGGGCCCACTGTTGAAAGGAGGCGCCAAACCCATGTACGAAGGTTGATCGGCCCTCAAGTCACAGTTTTAAACCGGTCCGAGTTTGTTGAGAAGCTTCTTGTCTGTCCTAGGTCGTGGAATTGGTTTAATGTACTGTAGCAAATAACGCGAGACATCTCTGCGGGCAGCTACCGCCTCAAAGCGACTTTCAAGCCCCCAAAGTTAATGGCCAATTTGGAATAGTTTTTTCATAGCTTCAATTTTAAAAAAAACTGCTATAATTCTATTTACCTACAATTTTATTGCTATTTTTTAGATTTTTTCTAGTGAAAAATAGCNAAATTGGTTTAATGTACTGTAGCAAATAACGCGAGACATCTCTGCGGGCAGCTAGCGCCTCAAAGCGACTTTCAAGCCCCCAAAGTTAATGGGCAATTTGGAATAGTTTTTTCATAGCTTCAATTTTCAAAAAACTGCTATAATTCTATTTACCTACAATTTTATTGCTATTTTTTAGATTTTTTCTAGTGAAAAATAGCTTTTTACAGCACTATATCCTAGAATGTGGTCGTTATAAGACATTTGATGTCTAATTTTTTCAAGAAAAAAATATTTATGATAACGACAACAACTCCCAAAAATCTATTTTCTAACAAAAATTCTATAGTTGCCTTTACAGATATTTGCAGCAACCCCAAATTGACCTTAAACCCATTTTTCAACCTTATGAAGGTAAGGAATTGAACTTAGTTCCAAAAGAGGGTTCAAACCACCTTCCTTAAAATAGACCACTTAAACCACTCAACTCAAAACTTGTCAATATCAACCTCTTGTGGCTAATCAAGGATTAAGCAAAAACTTATCCAAATGAATAAAAATTCTATGAAATTATGACCAATAATCAATATTAAATCAAGCTTAGACTCATTTCAAAATCAGGAAAGCCCCTAGGGTAAGACTAGATGATTGCTAACAAGAAAAACTTCACATCATAATCATGCAACCTGATGATTGTTAGCCAATTCACTTGAAAGATCCTGAACATTGAATATCTTAAAGATTGATAAAATTTGTTCCCTATTCCACCTCCTTAATGCATAAAATATATATTGCGTCGAAAAACAAAGATCATTAGATGTCATCAGTGCTCCACATATTGGAAATGAAAAGTTATATATTCTCTATGCCTGAGAATAACAAAACTTTTGGGCAACGTATGGTTATAATAAAGACAACAGGTTTGAACAAAAAAGATACAAGCTTTGTAACAGGGATTAAACTTCCCATGACCATCATCATCATTAATAACCTTATACAAAAATATTTAAGTTCAGCTTGACAAATCCTATTATATTTGGTTGACCTATCCATAAGGAAAAAAGGACAAAACGATAACCATTTTGAGGGTAAAAAAATATGAAAATAAAATTATCATACAACTACTAGAGAAAATTTTTTAAGAATTAAATGAGGGTGTGATGGTGAGAACAACATCAATTGTAGTAATAAAGTGGAAATAACCATAAATGGTTTGGATGTATATCCCAAAAAGAACACACACCAATAAGATTTACTTGGAAGATTAAAAAAAACAAAGGTACATACTCATAAGTGGCTCCCATGGGACAAAACATGTGTTAACAGATTTCGTGGGCCTAGAAGGCCCAATTTTTGACAAAAACGTTTGATCACCTCCATCTGTGGCTCGTCTGCTGAGGGAACTTGTCAAGCTTGCTTGCCAAAATACCCCGTAGAGTGCACTTACCGAAATAAACAACTAAGCCCTCCAAAATCACTCCTTGAGATTCATAAACCACCGACATGAACAACATCGCTTAGGGAAGGCATACATCTGTGTTTATTTAAAATTTATCTAACAAACATGTCGCAAGCTTCTCGCAATGACATTGTAGACAGCCTTGTATCATACAACCTACATCTTATTATTCACACTCTTTCTCCCTTTGTCGAGAAAAAGGGTGGGTGAGAAACTAGGGGGGAGAGAAATATAAAAATTCAGCCACCTCGTACTTGAGAGAAGATCCATTCATCTCTCGATCTATCCCATCTCTCTCTTTGTCGATGCTTTCCTCTCTCATTCTCTTGTGCCTTACCCAACGCTATCTATCCCATCTCTCTCTTTGTCGATGCTTCCCTCTCTCATTCTCTAGTCTCTTACCCAACACTTAAAGAAGATTAAGAATTAAGGTTTGCGGAGGGGGAGCTTTCATTTCATTCTTTCTCTCTTTAATACTTTACCCAAAATGAGGTATCTCCCAAGTTATATGAACCCACCAACAATACAAGACCCTAAGTCCTAAAAGGATTCAAAATGTATAAGAAAGTTGATATAGATAGAAACAATTGAAAAAGAATTGTGCAAAACTTGGCTTCTACATGAAATTCTCTCATCATAATCATGTGGCACCTTAATTTATCACTCAACTATCACTATCAATGTTGTCATGAATTGAATTCCAAACATTTTTGCAATAGATCCAATACACTTAAACCCATCACACTTCTATATTATTGAACACCAAAATTTTACATTAGATATGATAGTGTTATACATGTAGCAGCAACAACAACAACAACAAGTCTTTATCTCACTAAATGGGGTAGTGGTATACACGTAGCAAGTGTTAACTTATATAAAAAAATGCTTAAATACTTTGCTTGGGCTAATCAAATGCGCTTAAGACTATCATTGTTAAGCTCAAGCTCAAAGGACATAGGTTACAATGTCATTATATATCATTTTTAATTTATTTTACTTTTGTTGTTTTATTTTTATTTTGTTTATATTTTAAATGAAACAAAAAACATACTTAATATCCTATATACATAGATTTTAAAAAAAAAAATTATTGAATATTTCATAAGCTAATTTATGTTGCAGTTTGAAAAAAAGATAACATTATTTTGTGAAATTATGTTGATGAGGATTAGAATTAAGGCAGCAAAAAATTATATTACAATTTGGATAAGGGAAAAAATTTTAAGGAGTTAACTTTTGTTATAAAAGAGTAGCAAGTTATCAAAATCCAAGAGGTAAATACAATGTCAACCTGACCAGAAGTTTTAGTGGAACAAATGAAAATATTGTCGGCTTTGAAACAATGTTAGTTGGTGACAGGTGCAGTTGGCCAACACTAAGTGCAAGGTGATTTGACACATGGTGGGCACTAGACTGCCCTGTATGTTAAGTGAGGAACAAGCAGCTAGGAGTTCATATTTTTGAAATGAAAACACTAAAAATTATTTTTAAAACAAAATAAAAACTTATCAAACATGTTTTATCTACAACTTTTAAAAGCAAACATAAAAAATAAAGAAAAAAAAAGTTATGTAGAATAGGCCTTAAAAGTTTATCTATTATTTTTGAAAAATTTTAAATTATGTCAAAACTCAAGAAAGGGTCTCCACCTTCCCATGGAGAATACTAAAATAAGATATCGAAAAAAAAAAGATCTTCCAATCAAAGATGATAAACTTTAAATACTAGAAATTAAAAAGTAAGAAATATCATTTAAGAAATATAAAATAAAAATTCCATTCAAAAAACTCTAAATAAGATCACGATCAAAGTAATTTTGCAAGCTGAAGATCACAAAATATTAAGAAAAAATGTTTATTATATAAACACTAATTCCTAAATTTATAGCCCTCTCAATATCAATAAGAGATGTAAATCAAGATAAAACCATGCCTATCATAGCAAAATTAAGTAAACTTAGCCAAGTAAATAACCAACGCTAATCCATTATGGCATTAATATAGATCCCACGTACAAATTTTCATTTTTATTGATAAAATGAATCCCTAATATTTCTTAATTCTAGAGTTTAAATTATATATATATATATATATAGATAGATAGATAGATAGATAGATAGATATATAGATATATATCATTAAAGTAAGCATTGAATAAAATGGACTAATTTCAACTTGTCCATGAATTTGCATACATAAATACAATCATAGGACAAGAAAGCCAAGTTCATCAGATTCAAATCAAGTTAGAACCCCTTGACTATGTGTTCAAAAAACAAATTACAACAACTTTAAAAAGCAATGCATTATAACCCCAAGCCTAGGAAGTCATAAACCTGAGATAATCATCATCGACAAACTACACCAACAACTATACATTCACACTTACAAAAGTAATAGAATGAAAAAAAAAAGTTCTACTAATCAAACTGAGTTTATAACTAGATTTGCAGGAATTGAGAAGCAACAAGTCCAGCAATCCCATACAGTGAAATATATATATATATATCCCTCAAGGATTTTAAAGGATAAAATTAGCAAAGCTGAACAAAAAAATAAGAACAACAATTTCAATCTTCAATCAAGCCAATAAATCTACTTCCCTTCAAAGAACTCCCAAATTTCAAGAGGCCGTGAACCTTCCTATATTTTGCTTTGAAGTTGCAGAAACAAAAAAAGAAGTAAAAAGAGATAAAAGGATCAGAAAACTAAAATAACCAAATGGATAACAAAAATCATCCAAATTCCAGAACCCCCCACCCTGAACTCCAAGCAATAAACTAGAAACCGGCAGCGAACGCCACCAAAATAACCCCACTCACAACAGCCAAACCCTAACAAAAAAACGAAATCAAAAGACAGAGATTAATGGAAACATACAGCAAAGTGGCCTAGATTGACGATTGTCCAGGCTATGCCGGCTGTGCATCCGAAGACAGAAAGAACGAGGAGCCACAAGAAGAACAGTATGAGTATGTAGGTCGTCCACACCCCCGGATACATGAACCACTCCGTGTTCTTGTTCAGATCCGGGGGCGGCGTTGTCTCCACATAAAGCTTGGCCATCTGAATCGCCTCCTTTCCCTCTCCAAGACAAACACACCCAAGTTTCTCCTCCTCCTCCGAAGTTCAAACCCCGAGCTCGAAACTCACAAGGAGCTGGTTCGATTAAATACCAACAGCCGGGATGAAGGCAATGTGGAAAGTTCGAATAAGAACGCGAAGGTAGATGGCGCAAAGATTAGGTCAAGGAGAGTTGCCCGAGAATCGACGGCCTTCCGGTCAAAGGTGGAACTTTCATTTTTTTAATTTTTTTTTTCTGGTTTCGTTGAATGAATTTAATTAGGACGATTTACAAACATACCACTTAATTCTTATGTACTTACGACTAATACGTGTTAGAAGATTCATCACAATAGAGTAGTACAATATTATTTTAGCATTGCACGAGAATTTAACATACACTTTATAAAAGAAAATAATATGTAGAAACATCAAAATTTTTTAGGTGAAATTCTTTATATGAAATAAAAAACACGGGGCCTAACACATGTAAAGAAATCGATTATAAACTGAAAATTAAAATTGCAATCAATCGTCTCACAGGCAGGAAAAAATTGAACACTTTTTGAAGTTACAATTAGGGCTGTCAATTTGGCTCGTTGTTCGTAAACAGCTCGTGTTCAGCTTGTTAGGCTCGTTCGTTAAGCCTAACGAGCTGAACAGGAACAACATTTTGTTCGCTCATGTTCGGCTCGAAATGGCTCGAAAAAAAAAATTATATAACTTTTTATATAACAATATATTACATATATTATTNGTAATTCTTATTCGTATTAAGCATCTAATTTTGGAAGCAATCAAGTTGATTTTGGTTTTATAGCTGCTTTAGACTTTATTCGTTTGGGCTTATCTAGGATTAGATTGTAGTTGTTTTGGTCCATTAAATTGATCTGGCCCCTATTCAGGCCTGATTTGCATTTGTTTGCAGCCAAGAAGTCAATTTATTTTTTTCACCATTGCTCCCATATGGTGAATCCAACATCCAAAAGTAAAGTCATAAATTAGTATAGAAAATAGGAGAACTGCAAAACGCTTATTTCTGTTATCATTCACTCAGAAGGTATTATAGAGTTGTCTTTATATTCTTATAATGTGTAATAATTACAATTAAAAAGGTTATTTAAGGCTCATTAGATCCATGTTCCCTTATATTTTTGGTTTTCATTTTTCATTTGTTGCATTGGACTTGTTTGCCAATGATTTCCATTCTCATCAGTTGCCGTGGATTTGTGTACCTACTCTGGTTCGATTTTTTAAGGCTCGTTATATACATGTTCCCTTATATTTTCGGTTTTCAATTTTCATTTGTTNAAAAGTCATAAATTAGTATAGAAAATAGGAGAACTGCAAAACGCTTATTTCTGTTATCATTCACTCTGAAGGTATTATAGAGTTGTCTTTATATTCTTATAATGTGTAATAATTACAATTAAAAAGGTTATTTAAGGCTCGTTAGATCCATGTTCCCTTATATTTTGGTTTTCATTTTTCATTTGTTGCCATGGACTTGTTTGCCAATAATTTCCTTTCTCATCAGTTGCCGTGGATTTGTGTACCTACTATGGTTCGATTTTTTAAGGCTCGTTATATACATGTTCCCTTATATTTTCGGTTTTCAATTTTCATTTGTTGCCATGGACTTGTGTGCCAATGATTTCCATTTTCATCAGTTGCCATGGATTTGTGTACCTACTCTGTTCCCATTTTGCTAGTCACCGATTTTAGATCGTTCAGTTCAATCCAGTTTGATGCAGGGGCGGTTTTTAAGCCAGCGAAACGGACCACTGGCTTGTTTAGTCCGGTTTTCTAAATAGAGTTATTTATTATAATTTTAGAAAGAATATATATTGATTAAATAAATTAAATAACCATGAAATGAATAAAAGAATTTCTAACATTTTACGGATAAAAAATGATAATATTTAAGAATAGAACAGTATAAGTGATTATCATATTATTCATAAATCAATATAGTAGGTAAAGAAAATATAAGAAATTATGAAAAATTTTAAGTACAATAAAAAAAATAATAAGTAATCAAAATTAAAAAAAAAAACTAAAGAAACCATAATAATTTTATAGGATATTGCATACAAAAAGTAAAAATATATTATTTTGTATAACATAAAATATTAAAATCTAATATTATGTNGCAGTATAAGTGATTATCATATTATTCATAAATCAATATAGTAGGTAAAGAAAATATAAGAAATTATGAAAAATCTTAAGTACAATAAAAAAATAATAAGTAATCAAAATTATATAAAAAAAAACTAAAGAAACCATAATAATTTTGTAGGATATTGCATACAAAAAGTAAAAATATATTATTTTGTATAACATAAAATATTAAAATCTAATATTATGTTATACATTTTTTACTATATATAAAATTTAAATTTCATTTTTAAGAACACATGCCTGATTTTTTTTTTAGTTGGACATGTGACAAACGTTTCTGACATATGCCGAACGGGTGTTGTATGTATGTTTGTGTCAGATGCTACACGGTTATTTGTAGTGAATTGTAGCTGCATTATTGTCAGCTACAAATACTTTCTTGCAGGGTTGGTGCGTGAGCAAAATGTCAGTCGTGCTTTCCAGCAATGTTTTCGTCGAAAAAATCTGCACCGGACTGCCTGATGGATATATTTGACTAATGCTATCNATGCTTTCCAGCAATGTTTTCGTCGAAAAAATCTGCACCGGACTGCCGGATGGATATATTTGACTAATGCTATCCACCTGAGTGGAATATTTGTTCGAAATCTACTTACAGCTTTTTCTTGAAGTTTGGCTGCACAATTGTTATAAATTTAATTATCCAAATCANCATGTGACAAACGTTTCCGACATATGCCGAACGGGTGTTGCGTCAGATGCTACACGGTTATTTTTAGTGAATTGTAGCTGCATTATAGTCAGCTACAAATACTTTCTTGCGGGGTTGGTGCGTGAGCAAAATGTCAGTTGAGCTTTCCAGCAATGTTTTCGTCGAAAAAATCTGCACCGGACTGCCTGATGGATATATTTGACTAATGCTATCCCCCTCAGTGGAATATTCGTTCGAAATCTACTTACAGCTTTTTCTTGAAGTTTGGCTGCACAATTGTTATAAATTTAATTATCCAAATCATGATAACACATACATAAAGCATCATAGAACTTGTTCAAATCATTGTATCACATATAAAGTACAAGTTTGAGCTCTTTGAAAACATAAATATATGATAGGAAGCATTGTAGCATTTGAGTTAAAAACATAAAATTAAATGATTGTAGCATAAGCATAAACATTTAATTAAATAATCGCACTTAATCTCTTTCACTATCATTCTTCTGTTATTCATTCTCGTTGTCTTCTACTTGCTTTTCAATCCATTGTTGTTGACGAACTCATCCATTTCAACTTGTATCATATAGTCAATGCAACTACCTACCTTCTAACCATTTTGTCATTCGTATTTTCTACACTACCAGAGTAAGACTTGTGGGAGGATTGGGTATGATATGTTGTGCTTTAGGAGCTTGATCCTTGTATTAATTCTATCCCTTTTTTTTTTTTTTTAATAGTTTAGCTCCACAAACATAAGTTTGATTTCTGAGAAGATCCACCTATGGTCCTCTGGCAAAAAGTTTTACTCTGTTTGCCCCCAAGAGTTATGTACTCTTTTGATCAAATAATCAGATGTTTTTAAATAATTTAGATTTTAATAATATTTTTTTTGTATAAACCTTGAAGTTGGTGGGTTTGCATGTGTAGCTCAATTATTGTGGGATTTCTTCCTGACATTTCGTTTTATAAAGGCACTTTTAAAATAAAAAATATATTTTATAACTAAGTTATATCGTAAATATATGATTTTAAAATTATCAGCAGCCCAAATTTTTTTTCAGGCATTATTAGAGCAGTCTCAAGCTTATGTATAAGCTGACCCTGACTCTCGCACTTATTCATAAAGGCCGTTCTCTAGATTTTTTAATGATTATTATCATATCTGACAAATGAGTTGAGTCCTACATCTCAAATTCTCTTATCTTGATTTTCAGTAGCCATTAATTTTTTTTGTAAATAAAAAGATGTTAGTATGCCAATGCATATACACATATTTTTGCACTAATAGTTAAAAGAAATGATAATTACCTCAAAATTGTAAATTCGTATATTGGGAATATCCACTAGAAACTTATTCAATGACACTGAATGAGCATTAAATTTATTTATTATGATATCTGTAATTTTATTTTTTCTATCACCTGTGAATTAATATGAATTGCTTATTCATCCATTTATCATTAAGCGAAATTAGTATGATTTAAGGCCTTTATAGAATAAATAAGTAAATTATTTAAATACAATAACAGTAACAACAACAACAAGCCTTTATCTCACTTAGTGGGGTTGGCTACATTAATTGTTTTTTACATTGTGTCCTATTAAGTGTCAAATTATCATTTACTTCTAATAAATTATGATCATTTTTATACAACATTCCCAAGTCTTTTTAGGTCTAACTTGACGTATCTTAACATATGTCAAATCTAGAATATCTACTCTCCTGCCTGGATCATCAAATGGTTGACATTTAATGTAACCAAACTATCTGAGAAAACTCTCCCTAATCTTGTCTGCTATTGGATCTACTCAACCCTTTCACGAATATATTCATTTCACATTTTGTCTCCAATTGTAAACCGTCTCTTCCACCTGATTTTTCTCATCTCAACAATACTCAACTTAATTTTATGCTTCTTTTTACAGGCCATTATTTTGGACCGTAAAGCATTATAAGTCTCACCACCATCTTATAAAATTTACTATAAAAAAAGGGGATAGAATTAATATATTGAATCTATTGTTCAAGGTGATGGTGATATAGATGGGGAAGTTATTAGTAGAAGTTGAATAGTTGAAGTGGACAAATGGATCGAGCCTATTGTGTGATAGAAAAGTACCACTTAGACTTATAAAATTGCCCCTAAAATATTTTACCATTCTTTCAATATGTTCATTTAAATCTCTAATAATTTTTTTTTAGAGACATAAGTTATATTAATTATTTAAGTTCATTCCAATTTTTTTTTAAATATATATCCAAACCTATTTCGGAGATATAAGCACTTATAGTATTAAAAAATTTAATATCAATAATAATCTTTAGAACTATAATTATATCTCAATTTTATTAATTTTTACAACATTTTCTTTCAAAATTTTATCTATAATTATAGATATACAATTTCTTGTACGACCCTTACCTGAATATACAAGTTTAAAACATAAGGCATCAATTTCTTTAGTTTTTTTTTTTCTAACTCATTTAGTTTCTTCAATGCATATTCTTCCTATGAATCATATTATCTACTAATTATATTAATTTACCAGGGGGAGTGCCTATATTTCAATTTTCTATTATAATATTAGTTTCATTGATTAACTTATTTTTCCATGTTCTTCCATTATGTGAGAACCCGTGTTTAGTTAACACTATAATCAAGCGCAGTTGTAGCGGTCTTTTCACATTTTTCAATATATTCATGTCATATAGCGCGTTGATTCTATGGGACGCTTAAACACTGATAAATTTTTATCATAATATTTGTTTCATGGACTAATTATTTTTTCTGTATTTGTCCATAATGTGTGAACACTTGTTTTTTTAACACTACAATCGGGCGACGCTGCAGCGGCACTTACAAACTTTTCACTATATTCAGGTCGTACAATACATCGCTTCCAGAGGGCACCCAAGCATTGACATAATGATTTATGTCATAATTTTTGGACAAATATTTGCGCTAGCTATCCAACGCAACTCTCCATTTTAACATTCAAGATTTGGCACCCTACAATGATAGTGTTAAGTAAATTATTTAAATAGACAAAGAAATTTAGTTTGGAATTTTTTAAATATGTACATATGATAATTACTTTTTAATTATAATCAATAGAAATAATTCCAATACATAAAATATCTACTCCTACAAATAAATATAAGTCTAACATTGAAAAATCCTAAACAAATGTAGATGTAAAAAAATTTTGATATGACAAATAAATTATTACTCTAATAAAAAAATATTATATAAGCTTTGTATTTCATATGAATTAAGTAATTTTTTTTAATCTACGTAAGATTTGTAGATCTAAGATATTGAACGAAGATAATATGAGAGCATTGTAAATCTATGAAATAAATTATAGATTTAAGCTAAAAAACCTATTTAATGTTTATTATAAAACAGTTTCCTAATTTTATTAAGAAAGAAATCGAGCTATTATCCTAGTAATCGCAAAAATTTGAGAATTCTATGAATGAATATTATATTTATGTTTGCAAGAAGTAAAGTAGGTGATTTATCTCAAGATCTATGGAAGGATCAAATGAATTTTGTTAAATTGGGTGATGGGAGCTAACAATGTGGTAGCCGGCCAAAGGGAGTGAAATGGGTTCAGGAGGAAGAAAAGGATGAAAAGAAGAATAAAGCCTTCGGTGGATTGAATATATTTAGGTTTGGATTGGTTCTCTAGCAGCAAAATTGCTAAAATTTCGCCATTTGTCTGATGAATCTATTGTCTGAAATTTGGGCTGAGTTTTTCTACCGATAAGCCCGTGTTTTCTTGTAGTGACATTCCATCTTGATTGTTGTGAATCTTCTAAATAGCGCTCTTGAAGATTTCTTCACTTGTATAGCGTCCTTTTAAGTTTTCATGGCTAGTTTTTTAAAAGGTTTTTGAATATGGCTGACGTAAGATGATTACTTTTTTTTTTTTTTTTCGTTCGTATCATCATGTTAAAAGGCAATCTTTACATCATATTCGTGCGTGAACAATTATAAGTTACTGGTTAAAGAGTTGGTTATGAATTTTATTTAATATTGCCATAGAGCAAATATTTTCTAGTATTCTATTCCAAAAGATTAAGCATATCCTTTTTCTTTTAATTCAGGTAGCTCAACTATTTTCTAAGTATGATTCCTTTTTAGAACACTCTTATCTTCTCTCGTGATTTTATGACACATGATCTTATGTTTATAGGATAAGAAAAGGTTGGGATGAGAACTCCTTTAATCTCACTCAAATTTTGTGAGAAATGTAGCAGCTGTAAAGCTTGCTTTGTTCACCCTCGAATGGGTATTTATGCCCGAAATTGTATAGAAAATAATTGAAAAGTAATCACAAAGATTTAAAATTGCTATCTAAAACTTTTTATCTTAGTTGGCAAGAGCAGTCATCAATTTGTAGCNATAATAATGCTATTATTTATATGATATTAAAGATTTGAGTGTTATGTGTGTAAATATGGAAGTTTAGGTGCGAGATACGTAAATAAATAAGAATTTTATGCTATGTATGTAAATGCCCCAATGTTATATTACTGGAGGATAATTCTTTCTGGGAAGAAGTGGGACATCATACGTTCTCACATTGCCATCTTTTAAATCAACCTGGCAGTACCAGCATTGCCTAAATACTCTTCGTTGTTACATATTTAGGGGAAATATAAGGTACTTACAGAACGCCATTGGTTCCTATGTGAATGAATGCAAGATGAATTTTCTTTATGTTTTTGAACCATGTTCAATTTCAGACGTTCTTGGATTTTTAAGCCGAAAGATTAGATAGATTTTGAATTTCACATGTAATATTAGAGCGAGTACAGTGCCAAATTAGTTCCCTCACTATTTACGTGGGCCTCCCAGAGTAATTAGTTTCTAGACTCTTATAATATAAGCTTAAATAATTCCTAGAGAGCANTATGTACGTAAATGCCCCAATGTTATATATTACTGGAGGATAATTCTTTCTGGGAAGAGGTGGGACATCATACGTTCTCACATTGCCAACTTTTAAATCAACCTGGCAGTACCAGCATTGCCTAAATACTCTTCGTTGTTACATATTTAGGGGAAATATAAGGTACTTACAGAACGCCATTGGTTCCTATGTGAATGAATGCAAGATGAATTTTCTTTATGTTTTTGAACCATGTTCAATTTCAGACGTTCTTGGATTTTTAAGCCTAAAGATTAGATAGATTTTGAATTTCACATGTAATATTAGAGCGAGTAAAGTGCCAAATTAGTTCCCTCACTATTTACATGGGCCTCCCAGAGTAATTAGTTTCTAGACTCTTATAATATAAGCTTAAATAATTCCTAGAGAGCACTATTTTAGCCCCCATTAAAATATTATGTGGACTAATTTGACACTTCTAGGCTCTAGCACTAAAAATGGACCCTTGCAAAGAGTCAGAGGACTATTTTGACACTTTATTAGGCTAACAGTTAATGCGTAACTTGGTAAAGATATTTGTTTTTAGTGGATTCGTGATATCAGTCACCTAAATAGCTTTGAAATAGATACAAGTCTACGTGTGTCAGCTTCTAAGTGAAACTTCACTTGAATTTGACCTTCTAATATGGAAAATGGAGAAAGAGAACTTCAGCATAAACGAGATTATTAGTAAAGTCAGACTGAGTCATATGGTTGAAGTTTCCAAATGGTAGGTGTAAAGTTACTAGGATTTAAGAATGGCAGAGAAATAGCTACTACCGTGGCGTATATAATAGTTAAGGAGCAATTACATACGTATCACCTGAAACTTTGCTATGTACAAATCTAGCACCCTGTTTCATCCAATTTTCAAATTATCACTTAGATATCAAAATTCATGATAAAACAACGACCCATGTTTTTCATTTTTGTCAAATTCTCAATAGTTTGATCGCGTCACGCGTAAAAACATCGGTTCAGTTGTACAAAAGTATCATCTGGGCGCTACATTTTGTAAATAAAAATGTGGCAGGTACTTATGTATGTAACTATCCTATTAGCTAATTTTTTTGCAAAGAGGATAGCTATCAAAGTTAAAACTCTCGGTAATTTCTGTAATTAGTTAGCTGTCATATAGACTTCCTGAATTCATTTAAGCCAATCTACTTAATCCCTATAAAATTTATGAACTCGGACCGTCTCAAATTGACGACCATCTCAAATTGACGATAGATCTGACGGCCTGTTTATTAAAGCGTGCTTCGCCTTTTAGTATATATTTCATTTATTTCCTAAAATTAATATAGAAAATATACTTGATTTTCCTTTTTTGTTGAATCAAAATCAACTCTTTACCTATTTGAGTTGAATTTTGAGCAAGTTTGTCCAGCTTTCAACTATATGAAGGAGCAACTAATGGGCAATGGTATACAGTAGCTAGGGGATGATTGCTAATGAAGGCCAGGCTAGATGATAAAGAAGCTAATGAGCCAGAGATAAGCTCATTAGTGCTGATCTTAATGTCTTCCTTGTCAGGTACTTGATAGCTTCGCACACAACCGACTACCAACAACCGATGCTCTTTCTGAATACCGTTGCAGTGATCGTATTGGTCGTCGCCAAATTCCCAAACATGCACAAAGTTCGCATCTTCGGAATCAATGCAGATCGTTGATCGGTGGATCTTTCTACTTCCAGAAACCCTTAAGAGAGAGGAGGTTAGTGTGATGTTCTAAACATTATGGCGACGTTACATGGTTTCCATTGTACAGGACTGCATGTTGTAGAAACTAATAATGTTGGTGTGATGCTGTGTTGTAGCTTTTAGAGCAAAAGAATGTGTAGACTTCTTATATGTGTTTCGGGTCTTGTTATATTCTGCGTTGTGTATAGTTGTTAGGGTTTTGTTTGAGGCTTGTGGTGTATAATCTCTTACTGTCCTTAACCATGGTTTGTGTGTCCAACTCTCAGTTATATATCTCAGTAAGTAGTGTTATCAGCATGCTTATCTTATTATATTTGGGATTCTGTGCTTGTTAGTGATATATCTTATACTTATCTTATGTATATCAACACTTCAAAACTATTAGGATACCATGTTTTCTTAAGTGGAATATTTATTTTCATATGATTATGACTTTTAAGAGTAGTATGAGTGTATATTACGGTATAGATTTAGGCATGTAAATACATAATAATTGTGTGGTATGTAGGTAAATACCCCAAATAAAAATGCTCAATAAGAGTTTTTTTTATTATTTAGTCCTCTGTTTTACCATATTTATGATTTATTGGATCATATATATATATATATATATATATATAATAAAAAAAACATTGTAGTGCAACATGATGTATCCTTATGATCTACATATTTTATCATAATTTTATAATGTTAATATGAAATAATCAAGCTGAGTATATCATTGTTTGGATTTTGCTTGGTATAATTATAAGTCGTTCATGTTCAGCTTGAGCTTGTGTCGAGTTTTCATGCACTTGATTTACTTAACTTTTTGAATGCTTGAACTTGATTTGTACTTTATTTGTTTATGACAAGTAAACATGTATTTAAACGAGTTAATAAATAGGCTAATACATAAGCTAAATATTCAAATGAGAATATAGGTTTTCATATAAAAAAATTTATGAAATAATTTTGTAATTCTAGTTACAACTACTTTGTCGATCCATTGTGAACTCTAAAATATTTGAATTTTATTAATTAGCTACATAATTCTTATTGATTTTATTACTCCAGTTCAAATTTTGTAAGTAGAAGAACTAAATCGATATTAAAAGTTATAGGAATGATCACTTACAATATGATGAACATAAAAAATGAACATATTACTATCAAATAAATTCTAACTGATTAAATTTTATTTATATAATATATATAATATGAGTTATTATCGAGCTTAATATGGTGTATTTAACAAGTTAATTTTTGTACGACATACGAGTTTGTTCAAGAACATAAACGAAAAAGTTCAATCATGTTCATATTCAATTCGTTTAAGCTTCGAGCTTTTAAAAATTNTGATCTTATGATTCCTTTTTAGAACACTCAAATTCTGTGAGAATGTAGCAGCTGTAAAGCTTGCTTTGTTCATCCTCGAATGGGTATTTATGCCCAAAATTGTATAGAAAATAATTGAAAAGTAATCACAAAGATTTAAAATTGCTATCTAAAACTTTTTATGTTAGTNCAGTCTCACTCAAATTCCGTGAGAAATGTAGCAGCTGTAAAGCTTGCTTTGTTCATCCTCGAATGGGTATTTATGCCCAAAATTGTATAGAAAATANATGACACATGATCTTATGTTTATAGGATAAGAAAAGGTTGGGATGAGAACTCCTTTAATCTCACTCAAATTTTGTGAGAAATGTAGCAGCTGTAAAGCTTGCTTTGTTCACCCTCGAATGGGTATTTATGCCCGAAATTGTATAGAAAATAATTGAAAAGTAATCACAAAGATTTAAAATTGCTATCTAAAACTTTTTATGTTAGTTGGCAAGAGCAGTTATCAATTTGTAGCACTTTTCTTTTTTTTTGGTCAAACACATAAATATGTGACATTTCTCTTTTCATATTAAGCACGTGTTTTCTCTTGTTTTGCACATAAATCTGACTCATTTCAATACTTCTTTAGCATTTTTAATACTTTCAGCGCATCATTTTTTTAGTTTTTTTAAATAAGTTTTTTCCTCTCTTTTTTTTTTCAGATTACTTATCAATTTTTCCATTGGAGGAAGGGAACACCCTTTGCTGAAGATCAGGGTATNTACTTTCAGCGCATCATTTTTTTAGTTTTTTTAAATAAGTTTTTTCCTCTCTTTTTTTTTTTTCAGATTACTTATCAATTTTTCCATTGGAGGAAGGGAACACCCTTTGCTGAAGATCAGGGTATNAACTTTCAGCGCATCATTTTTTTAGTTTTTTTAAATAGGTTTTTTCCTCTCTTTTTTTTTTCAGATTACTTATCAATTTTTTCATTGGAGGAAGGGAACACCCTTTGCTGAAGATCAGGGTATATACAATAATTTGACATGGTGGGAACAGATAGATAATGGCAAGCAACTTACACGTAATAGGAAGTTTTTGACTGTCGTGCCTGTTGTCCTGTGAGTATCTTTCTGACCTTAAATAGTAAGTTTCTGATGAAATGTTTTAGAGAAATTTACATTTATAGCACACAATTTTGATGTATTTACATATTTGACAGCCGAACTTCATATTTACATACAAAGACCTATGCATGAAAAGGTGTATTTCACTTTTAGAAAGTGATAATAATGCTATTATTTATATGATCTTAAAGATTTGAGTGCTATGTGTGTAAATATGGAAGTTTAGGTGCGAGATACATAAATAAATAAGAATTGTATGCTATGTATGTAAATGCCCCAATTTTATATTACTGGAGGATAATTCTTTCTGGGAAGAAGTAGGACAACATACGTTCTCACATTGCCATCTTTTAAATCAACCTGGCAGTACCAGCATTGCCTAAGTACTCTTCGTTGTTACATATTTAGGGGAAATATAAGGTACTTACACAACGCATTTGGCTCCTATGTGAATGAATGCAAGATGAATTTTCCTTATGTTTTTGAACCATGTTCAATTTCAGACGTTCTTGGATTTTTAAGCCTAAAGATTAGATAGATTTTGAATTTTACATGTAATATTAGAGCGAGTAAAGTACCAAATTAGTTCCCTCACTATTTACATGGGTCTCCCAGAGTAATTAGTTTCTAGACTCTTATAATATAAGCTTAAATAATTCCCAGAGAGCACTATTTAAGCCCCCATTAAAAGATTATGTGACTAATTTGACACTTCTAGGCTCTAGCACTAAAAATGGACCCTTGCAAAGAGTCAGAGGACTATTTTGACACTTTACTAGGCTAACAGTTAATGCGTAACTTAGTAAAGATATTTGTTTTTAGTGGATTCATGATATCAGTCACCTAAATAGCTTTGAAATAGATACAAGTCTACGTGTGTCAGCTTCTAAGTGAAGTTTCACTTGAATTTGACCTTCTAATATGGAAAATGGAGAAAGAGAACTTCAGCATAAACGAGATTATTAGTAAAGTCAGACTGAGTCATATGGTTGAAGTTTCCAAATGGTAGGTGTAAAGTTACTAGGATTTAAGAATGGCAGAGAAATAGCTACTACCGTGGCGTATATAATAGTTAAGGAGCAATTACATACGTATCACCTGAAACTTTGCTATGTACAAATCTAGCACCCTGTTTCATCCAATTTTCAAATTATCACTTAGATATCAAAATTCATGATAAAACAACGACCCATGTTTTTCATTTTTGTCAAATTCTCAATAGTTTGATCGCGTCACGCGTAAAAACATCGGTTCAGTTGTACAAAAGTATCATCTGGGCGCTACATTTTGTAAATAAAAATGTGGCAGGTACTTATGTATGTAACTATCCTATTAGCTAATTTTTTTGCAAAGAGGATAGCTATCAAAGTTAAAACTCTCGGTAATTTCTGTAATTAGTTAGCTGTCATATAGACTTCCTGAATTCATTTAAGCCAATCTACTTAATCCCTATAAAATTTATGAACTCGGACCGTCTCAAATTGACGACCATCTCAAATTGACGATAGATCTGACGGCCTGTTTATTAAAGCGTGCTTCGCCTTTTAGTATATATTTCATTTATTTCCTAAAATTAATATAGAAAATATACTTGATTTTCCTTCTTTGTTGAATCAAAATCAACTCTTTACCTATTTGAGTTGAATTTTGAGCAAGTTTGTCCAGCTTTCAACTATATGAAGGAGCAACTAATGGGCAATGGTATACAGTAGCTAGGGGATGATTGCTAATGAAGGCCAGGCTAGATGATAAAGAAGCTAATGAGCCAGACATAAGCTCATTAGTACTGATCTTAATGTCTTCCTTGTCAGGTACTTGATAGCTTCGCACACGACTGACTACCAACAACCGATGCTCTTTCTGAATACCGTTGCAGTGATCGTATTGGTCATCGCCAAATTCCCAAACATGCACAAAGTTCGCATCTTCGGAATCAATGCAGATCGTTGATCGGTGGATCTTTCTACTTCCAGAAACCCTTAAGAGAGAGGAGGTTAGTGTGATGTTCTAAACATTATGGCGACGTTACATGGTTTCCATTGTACAGGACTGCATGTCGTAGAAACTAATAATGTTGGTGTGATGCTGTGTTGTAGCTTTTAGAGCAAAATAATGTGTAGACAATTTAAAGTGTTTCGGGTCTTGTTATATCCTGCGTTGTGTATAGTTGTTAGGGTTTTGTTTGAGGCTTGTCGTGTATAATCTTGTACTGTCCTTAACTATGGTTTGTGTGTCCAAGTCTCACTTATATATCTCAGTAAGTAGTGTTATCAGCATACTTATCTTATTATATTTGGGATTCTGTGCTTGTTAGTGATATATCTTATACTTATCTTATGTATATCAACACNTCAACTAATGGGCAATGGTATACAGTAGCTAGGGGATGATTGCTAATGAAGGCTAGGCTAGATGATAAAGAAGCTAATGAGCCAGACATAAGCTCATTAGTGCTGATCTTAATGTCTTCCTTGTCAGGTACTTGATAGCTTCGCACACGACCGACTACCAACAACCGATGCTCTTTCTGAATACCGTTGCAGTGATCGTATTGGTCGTCGCCAAATTCCCAAACATGCACAAAGTTCGCATCTTCGGAATCAATGCAGATCGTTGATCGGTGGATCTTTCTACTTCCAGAAACCCTTAAGAGAGAGGAGGTTAGTGTGATGTTCTAAACATTATGGCGACGTTACATGGTTTCCATTGTACAGGACTGCATGTTGTAGAAACTAATAATGTTGGTGTGATGCTGTGTTGTAGCTTTTAGAGCAAAAGAATGTGTAGACTTCTTATATGTGTTTCGGGTCTTGTTATATTCTGCGTTGTGTATAGTTGTTAGGGTTTTGTTTGAGGCTTGTGGTGTATAATCTCTTACTGTCCTTAACCATGGTTTGTGTGTCCAACTCTCAGTTATATATCTCAGTAAGTAGTGTTATCAGCATGCTTATCTTATTATATTTGGGATTCTGTGCTTGTTAGTGATATATCTTATACTTATCTTATGTATATCAACACTTCAAAACTATTAGGATACCATGTTTTCTTAAGTGGAATATTTATTTTCATATGATTATGACTTTTAAGAGTAGTATGAGTGTATATTACGGTATAGATTTAGGCATGTAAATACATAATAATTGTGTGGTATGTAGGTAAATACCCCAAATAAAAATGCTCAATAAGAGTTTTTATTATTATTTAGTCCTCTGTTTTACCATATTTATGATTTATTGGATCATATATATATATATATATATATATATAATAAAAAAAACATTGTAGTGCAACATGATGTATCCTTACGATCTACATGTTTTTATCATAATTTTATAATGTTAATTTTAAAAGAAAACATTTCTGTTGTAATCATGTCATTAAAAGTTTTATGTTTATTAATGATATTAAAATAAGATATTTTTTAATGGAAAAATCAAGGTGCTTTTGAAAGCTCGAAATAAAAAGATAATAATTTATTTTGAAGTAAAGTGTTAAAATAGTCCTTGATTATTTATATGAAATAGTCAAGCTGAGTATATCATTGTTTGGATTTTGCTTGGTATAATCATGTTCAGCTTGAGCTTGTGTCGAGCTTTCATGCACTTGATTTGCTTAACTTTTTGAATACTTGAACTTGATTTGTACTTTATTTGTTTTTGGCAAGCAAACATGTATTTAAACGAGTTAACAAATAAGCTAATGCATGAGCTGAATATTAAAATGAGAATTTAGGTTTTCTTATAAAAAATTTAAGAACTAATTTTGTAATTCTAGTTACAACTATTTTGTCAATCAATTGTGAACTCTAAAATATTTGAACTTTACTAATTAGCTACATAATTCTTATTGGTATTATTACTCTAGTTCAANGGGCTAATACATGAGCTAAATATTCAAATGAGAATTTAGGTTTTCATATAAAAAAAATTAAGAAATAATTTTGTAATTCTAGTTACAATTACTTTGTCGATCAACTGTGAACTCTAAAATATTTGAACTTTACTAATTAGCTACATAATTCTTATTGGTATTATTACTCTAGTTCAAATTTTGTAAGTAGAAGAATTAAATTGGTATTAAAAGTTGTAGGAATGATCACTTACAATATGATGGACATAAAAAATGAACATATTACTATCAAATAAATTCTGACTAATTAAATTTTATTTATATAATATATATAATATGAGTTATTATCGAGCTTAATATGGTGTATTTAACAAGTTAATTTTTGTACGACAGATGAGTTTGTTCAAGAACGGAAACGAAAAAGTTCAATCATGTTCATATTCAATCCGTTTAAGCTTCGAGCTTTTAAAAATTGTTCAAACTTGTTTATTTACTAATTTGAACTGAGCATGATCGAGCCTTAATCGAGCCGAGCTAAACTTATTTATCGAGTGCATTGGTTCATTTACGGCCCTAGTTATAAATATAATACGTAAGTTTAGTCGTTAAATATGTAAATATATAAGAATTATGTGGTATATATGCGGTGGTAGCGCCCATTGAATCACTTGAAGTAATCATTAGAGTTCAAGAAGCCAAAGCACATACGGCAGGTTCTAATACTTTTTCAAAATCTAATCTTGGCTTGCTCGTCTTTTTCTGCAAAATAGAATACGTTACCTTTTATTGCAAAAATNCTTAAAAATTGTTCATACTTGTTTATTTACTAATTTGAAACGAGCATGATCGAGCCTTAATCAAGTTGAGCTCAATTTATTCATCGAGTGTATTGGTTCATTTACGGCCCTAGTTATAAATATAATATGTAAGTTTGGTCGTTAAATATGTAAATATATAAGAATTATGTGGTATATATGCGGTGGTAGCGCANTTTAAAAATTGTTCAAACTTGTTTATTTACTAATTTGAAACGAGCATGATCGAGCCTTAATCGAGTCGAGTTCAACTTATTCATCGAGTGCATTGGTTCATTTACGGCCCTAATTATAAAAATAATATGTAAGTTTGGTCGTTAAATATGTAAATATATAAGAATTATGTGGTATATATGCGGTGGTAGCGCACATTGAATCACTTGAAGTAATCATTAGAATTGAAGAAGCCAAAGCACATACGGCAGGTTCTAATAATTTTCAAAATCTAATCTTGGCTTGCTCGTCTTTTTCTGCAAAATAGAATACGTTACCTTTTATTGCAAAAATACAAATTATTACACTTGTACCAGAAACATCAAATCACAGGGTGTTTATGCAAATATGGCTAAAATATTTGACAGAATTTTCCAAAGAAGGTAAGTTTTAGTGACATTTAAAAAGCTTGACTATGATTCTATTTCTTAGTGATTGACAATAGGGAAATGTGCTTTATAATTGAGGGGAAAAAAATTCAGAATTGATACTCCAATAAATTTTCATCATCGGCATTAATCTCGGTGCAATTTTTTAAACTAGAAATATTCAAATTTCGATTAAGAGTCATCCAGAACTCCAATTTCAGTAAACTTATAGTTAAACTGATCGGCTCGAAGAGACGAACGTAATGATATGAAAGTCAGTCCAATCCGAGTCAAATCAAGCCCGGATCAAATCATCAAATCACTCTTGGAGGATTTCTGGAGGCATTTGAAAGATAAAGGGATGTCGAATCTAACGAGTTCATAGTCGAATCGAGCGTCTCGATAAGAAGAATCCAACGAGCCTAAGATTGCTCAATTCCATCATCGTTAAGGCAGTCAAATGTCCATCAAACATCATCTGATCAAGGGAAGCTCTTCGGACTGTCCGATTAAAATGGTTCATATTCCTGCATTAATTGCACTCGAAACACTATAAATAGAGTCTCACCCCTCACATGAGGGGGGAGAGACTTAAGAGAGAACTTGAGGCTTTGAGAAGGAGCTCAAGTCCAGATCATCCTCGCCATCGTCGATTGTCATCGACCACCAATGATCGTCAACAGCTACCGCTGACCTTCGTCAACCACCGTTGACTATACATCGTCAGTTGACGTTGTAATTTGAAAAATTGTTAACCCTTTCCCACCCGTGAGACAAGAGGCATCTATAATCCTCAACTTATAGTGAATTTTTACAATTGGGTCAGGCCCCATGGTTTTTCCTCTTTACGGGTTGTCCACGTAAAAACTTCTGGTGTTATCATAACTTGATTCATTTTCATCTGAGTATGTGTTAAATCCTTGTGTCACACTAAGACAATAATCCATTACTCTACCGCTGCGAATTTTTTAGCAGACATCAAGAATATTTTGAAATAATTTTATTTCGAATAAACCTTAAAAATAAACATTTTATGTTTTTTCCCCCTAAATTTTAATGGCATAAATTCATATCATTTTAAATTGTTTATAATACTAGAATAATGAAAACAACTGCATTAGGAAAATGTGATTTATAAATTCATGTCATCCAGAGCTTCGATTTCAGCAAACTTACAGTCAGACTGACCGGTTCGATGAGACGGACCCAATGATATAAAAATTAGTCCAATCAGAATCAAACCAAGCTCAGATCAAGTCATTAAACTACATTTAAAAGTTTTCCAAACAAATTTTAAAGGTCAAACAAATGTCGAATCTAGCAAGTCTATAATCGAATCCAGCGCTCGACAAGACAAATTCAAAGAGCCCATGATTGCTCAATTCTGACATTGTTAAGGCACTCAAATATCTATCAAATGTTGTCTGATTGAATGGGGCTCTCTGGATCGTCCAATTAAAGTAGTTTATATTTTTGCATTAATTGCTCCCACAAGACTTTAAATAGAGTTCCACCCCACTCGTTAGGGAGAGGGAGTTTGAGGTTTGAGAAAAATTTGAAGCTTTGAGAAGGAGCTGAAATCTAGCATCGCCACCGACCCCCGCTAATCACCATCGACCCCCATCTATCGGTCTCCATTGATCACTATTGGTTGTCGCCAACTTACAACAAATTCATTTACACATCAATGTTATAATTCTGAAGACTTTGTAAAGTTTTCTAGTCTGTGGAAAAAGGGACCTTGTAATCATCAGCTTATATAGTGAATTTTTACAATTTGTCTGGGTGGGTTTTCACGTAAAAAAATTTTTGGTGACATTCCTGGTTACTTTATTTTATCTGACTGTGTGTTGAATTCTCTTTCAACGCTAAGAGGATAATCCATTGCTCTACCGCCCAATTCTTACAACAAATTTTTTGAAGTATCATAAAACAACAAACGGACCAAACAAAAACTTCATAAGTTGGAATATAATATATGAACTATATATTGACAAAGGAGTTGGTAACTCATGCATTCAAGTTTAAAATTTCAATTAATTTAAAAAATCTTTGAGAAATTAAGAAAATACATCTTCAATTTTACATTCTAAATTTATGAAATTAAATTATTATCTATATATACGTATTTCTAAATAATAGTGAAGAAGCAAAAAATAAAATTAAACTAAATAATAGTTTATATGCAACATACTTGCTCTGGGATTACTTATTTTATATATATATATATATATATATATA
>JXCR01146004.1:141067-182672 GCA_002079205.1 Phalaenopsis hybrid cultivar
CTACGTCAACGGAGTTGTAGAGGATTTTACTACTTGATGAATTTACACCAGTCGATCACCTCGACTTACAAGAAGAATCTCCCATTCTTCGTTGCTCTCTCTCTTCTTTTTTCTCAATTCTTCTCTCTTTACACCGAGATACACCAAAGAAACTCTACATAGAGATACACTGAAAAAGACAAACTTACAAGAGAAATAAATCCAATTTATCTTTTGCCACAAGCCACCAAGAAGAAACATAGGGAGAACAATCTTCTTATTCTTCCTTCTTCTTTCTTCACTTCAAGAAACTACTCCTCCTTGTACTTCTTTTCTTCCACTACCCCGTGGAAGCTCGAAGAAATCTTCCTCCGTCCCGAGGAAACCTGAAGAATAAAACATAAAAAGTGGCTATCGTGGCTGCTCAACAATTTTAAAATCTGAANTTTTTCTTCCACTACCCCGTGGAAGCTCGAAGAAATCTTCATCTGTCCCGAGGAAACCTGAAGAATAAAACATAAAAAGTGGCTATCGTGGCTGCTCAACAATTTTAAAATCTGAAGGAGAGCCGCTCTTTTTATCATGAAGAGAAAAGAACAAAGGGATGCTTCGCTTCGCGAAAGAGGAAGGCGGGAGCAGTTAGGGAAACTGCAGATCGAATCGGCATTGCGACAGAGCGTTGCGACCTTTCGCTATCAGACGACTTCGCGCATGCAGGAGGAGGCGGAGACGGGATCACGATCTCTGCGATCGGGAGAGAGAAGGGGTCCGAACCGGGCTCCAGCGCTAGCAAAAATAAATAGAATAAATTTATATATATATAAAAAAAAATTAAGGCATATGAGCTCAACCCAAAAGATAGGAGAACAGTGAAGGAGTAGGCTTCTATTTTGGCTGTTTATGCAGTCAATGGGATCTGAAATGCTACACACACTTTGATGATAGATTATTTTTTAATTATATATATATATATATATATATATATATATATATATATATACANCTTCTTTTTTTTTTTACAGGAGAGAAATGTTGTTTTCATTAAAAATATTAAATCAATAAAATTAATTTAAAATTGTTATTGTGAAGATCTAGATATACACTAGTTAATGCGGTATATATATAAATCAAAGAGGAGAATGATCTTTGAAGTGAAAAATAGAACGAAAAAAATCACACAAGAGAGAACTACACAAATCGAAACACACTGATTTACGTGGTTCGGCAAATTGTCTGCGTCAACGGAGTTGCAGAGGATTTTACTACTTGTCGATCACCTCGACTTACAAGATGAATCTCTCACTCTTCGTTGCTCTCTCTCTTCTTCTCTCTCTACACCGAGATATACTGAGATACACCGAAGAAGATCAACTTACAAGAGAATAAATTCAATTTCTCTTCTGCCACAAACCACTAAGAAGAAACATAAGGAGAACAATCTTCTTATTCTTCATTCTTCTTTCTTCACCGCAAGAAACTACTCTTCCTTGTACTTCTTTTCTTCCACTACCCCATGGAAGCTCGAAGAACTCTTCCTCTGTCCCGAGGAAATTGAAGAAGAAAACATAAAAAGTGGCTATCGTGACTGCTCAATAATTTTAAAATCTGAATGAGAGCCACTCCTTTTATCATGAAGAGAAAGGAGCGAAGGGATGCTTCGCTTCGCAAAAGAGGAAGGCGGGAGCAGTTAGGGAAACTGCAGATCGAATCGGCATTGCGACGCTCTGTCGCTACCTTTCGCTATAGACGACTTCGCGCGTGTGGGAAGAGGCGGAGACGGGATCGCGATCTTTGTGATCGAGAGAGCGAAGGGGTCCGAACCGGGCAGCAAAAATAAATAGAATAAATTTATATATATATAAATTTTTTTAAGGCATATGAGCTCAACCCAAAAGATAGGAGAACNCACTAGTTAATGTGGTATATATATAAATCAAAGAGAAGAATGATCTTTGAAGCGAAAAATAGAACGAGAAAAATCACACAAGAGAGAACAACACACAGCGGAATACACTGATTTACGTGGTTCAGCAAAATGTCTACGTCAACGGAGTTGCAGAGGATTTTACTACTTGATGAATTTACACCAGTCGATCACCTCGACTTACAAGAAGAATCTCCNACATAAATAAATAGCTTTTATTGAGAAGGTCAAGTGAAAATACAAGTTGATGGTGAGAGCTTCCAGCTTCGGGCAAGCTGTGGGGTTTTCTTGTCTGCTAAAAATCTGTACTCAGATTCAAATCTATGGGAATAGCTTGTGAACAAATAAGTAATGCCTGCATTTGAAAAGTTATGAAAGGTGTAGAGAGAGAAAGGTAGGTGTTGAATCCAAAACTATACTGTAGACCAACGTATCCAACAAATAGAACATGGGACTAAGAAAAGAAGAAAGTGGGAGGGAGAGAGAGGGAGAGAGAGAGAGAGAGAGAGAACGGAAAACTTGCCCTCTCAAAGATGAATGGGGGTGTTCCAGACTCATTGACTCGTNTCAACGTATCTAAGAAATATAACATGGGACTAAGAAAAGAAGAACGTGAGAGGGAGGGGGAGGGGGAGGGGGAGAGAGAACGGAAAACTTGCCCTCTCAAAGAAGAATGGGGGTGTTCGAGACTTGTTGACTCGTTTTATTCCATAAAAATAGAGCTTACAATTGAAGTGAGTCAAAAGCCACTTTACAAGAAAGTGCCCCCATGTTTATATGATACGAGGGTTAAAAATAAATTACAATATTACCCTTTCTTTAAAAGGCAATAGTACATGATCTTTTAGTCTTTTATATTAGTGTGTTCTACCAGGTAACTGTCATTTGTCCTCCATCGAGGGGCAAATACTTCTGCTGGAGAAAAAGTCGACTGAGGGTAGTCAATTCTACTGGAGCAGATTGTAGATTGCCTTGAGATCCGTATAGACCAGCTTTGAGTATATTGTAGGTAATATGATTCATATTTGATCTTAACTCCTAAAAGCTTTATGCATGGTGACATCATTTAAATTGTGTAACAGTAGTTTTAATTAATCTCAAAACACTATCTGGGTATATATTTATCTACCTTAATATTTTTCATGAAAGTTTAACTCTTATAAGCTAGTATAAATAAGAAATTTTGATCAAAGTGCCAAAGTAGTCTCAGACTATTTACATGGGGTCATTTTAGTCCCAGAGTTTATATAAAAAAAGTACCACAAATATTTTAAAATTGAACTGTAATGGTCCATCGCGGGAACTACTTGAATTCAATTAATTTAAAGTGTCTAGAGACTATTTTGGCACTTCTATAAATCTTGGGACTAAAACAGTCTCGTGTAAATAGTTGTGGACTGTTTTGGCACTCCACTCATGAAATTTGATTGTTATAATTTTAAAATTTTCTAATTTTGGATTTTGAGTCTATGATATAAAATGCCAATAGGAGCTACTAATTATTATTCTTATTCATATAGAAGTTATTGACTTTAGAATTGATTAATAGTCAACATTAGACCTAAAGAGAGAACTTTTGTGACTAATTAAAAAAGGAAATCAATAATCTTGTAGACAAGTCAACGATCAAGAATAGATTTTTAAAATTGGAACATATGAATTTGAATACAAATTCCTCCAAAACTCTTCTTCAACAATACCTTTACCAAAACATGCACCTTGACTAAATAAATCCAATAAATTTAAAATTGTTAAATACTAATGTCATTGTGACACTTAAATATTAAATAATAATAATAATAATAATAATAATAATAATAATAATAATAATAATAATAGAATAGATAATTGAAGGGCACAATTCTAAATTATATTATCAAAGTAGTATGAAAATAACTAAAAATTCACATTAAATGACTATACTTAGGTTCTCATCTCACACATGAAGAGAAGTTGAAGTAAAAGAGAGATTCAAATGATTGTAAAGCATGTGTATTAATTGACACTAATGATTATTGCAGACAATCAATGCCACTCAATCTCTTATTTAGGGCTGTCAATTTGGCTCGTTGTTCGTGAAAAGCTCGTGTTTGGCTCGTTAAACAGCTCGTGTTCGGCTCGTTCGTTAAGTCCAACGAGCCGAACACGAACAAATTTTTAAGCTCGAAATGTAAACGAGTCGAACACGAACAACAGTTTGTTTGCTCGTGTTGGCTCGAAATGGCTCAAAAAAAAATATATAACTTTTTATATAACAATATATTACATATATTATTTATATAATAATATATTATATATANGTTGACTCGTTTTATTCCATAAAAATAGAGCTTACAATTGAAGTGAGTCAAAAGCCACTTTACATGAAAGTGCCCCCATATTTATATGATAGGAGGGTTAAAAATAAATTACAATATTATCATTGCTTTAAAAGGCAATAGTACATGATCTTTTAGTCTTTTATATTAGTGTGTTCTATCAGGTAGGTCTGTCATTCGTCTGAGTCCTCCATCGAGGGGCAAATACTTCTGCCGGAGAAAAAGTCGACTAAGGGTAGTCAATTCTACTGGAGCAGATTGTAGATTGCCTTGAGATCTGTATAGTCCAGCTTTGAGTATATTGTAGGTAATATGATTCATATTTGATCTTAACTCCTAAAAGCTTTATGCATGGTGACATCATTTAAATTGTGTAACAATAGTTTTAATTAATCTCAAAACACTATCTGGGTATATATATATCTACCTTAATATTTTTAGGGGTTAATGGTTGTCATATATCCAATGTTATGTTTATCATGAAAGTTTAACTCTTATAAGTTAGTATAAATAAGGAATTTTGAGCAAAGTGCCAAATTAGTCTCGGACTATTTACATGGGTTCATTTTAGTCCTAGAGTTTATAGAAGTATAAAAAAAGTACCACAAATATTTTAAAATTGAACTGTACTGGTCCATCGCGGGAACTACTTGAATGCAATTAATTTAAAGTGTCTAGGGACTATTTTGGCACTTCTATAAATCTTGGGACTAAAACAGTCTCGTGTAAATAGTTGTGGACTGTTTTGGCANTCATCGCGGGAACTACTTGAATTCAATTAATTTAAAGTGTCTAGGGACTATTTTGACACTTCTATAAATCTTGGGACTAAAACAGTCTCGTGTAAATAGTTGTGGACTGTTTTGGCACTTTACTCATGAAATTTGATTGTTATAAATTTAAAATTTTCTAATTTTGGATTTTGCGTCTATGATATAAAATGTCTAATAGGAGCTACTAATTATTATTTTTATTCATATAGAGGTTATTGACTTTAGAATTGATTAATAGTCAACATTAGACCTAAAGAGAAAACTTTTGTGACTAATTAAAAAANATATAAATTTAAAATTTTCTAATTTTGGATTTTGAGTCTATGATATAAAATGTCCAATAGGAGCTACTAATTATTATTTTTATTCATATAGAAGTTATTGACTTTAGAATTGATTAATAGTCAACATTAGACCTAAAGAGAAAACTTTTGTGACTAATTAAAAAAGGGAATCAATAATCTTGTAGACAAGTCAACGATCAAGAATAGATTTTTAAAATTGGAACATATGAATTTGAATACAAATTCCTCCAAAACTCTTTTTCAACAATACCTTTACCAAAACATGCACCTTGACTAAATAAATCCACTAAATTTAAGATTGTTAAATACTAATGTCATTGTGACACTTAAATATTAAATAATAATAATAATAATAATAATAATAATAATAATAGAATATATAATGGAAGGGCACGATTCTAAATTATATTATCAAAGTAGTATTTAGGATTTTGATATGAAAATAACTAAAAATTCACATTAAAAGACTATACTTATGTTCCCATCCCACACATGAAGAGAACTTGAAGTAAAAGAGAGATTCAAATGATTGTAGAGCACGTGTATTAATTGGCACCAATGATTATTGCTGACAATCAATGCCACACAATCTCTTATTATTCGATCGATATAACCTGACTGTTATTATTGATTGTTATCATTCGCTATTTCTCTAATATTTTTTCTTGCTATATATATATATATATATATATATATATATATATANATTATATTATCAAAGTAGTATTTAGGATTTTGATATGAAAATAACTAAAAATTCACATTAAAAGACTATACTTATGTTCCCNCATAAATCATATTAAAGTTAAGGGTACAAATATGTGCAATGTTTTTGTAAAGTTCTTCGGACCTTTGAATTTTTATTGTCAGAATAAGAAGCTTTATGACTTTTGAGACTTTGGAATCAATATAATGATGATCGCCTTGAAAAGTTTTTATAAGACATACTAATTTCAATGAGTCAAACAAAGATGTTGTTATTATAATTATTTATTTTTGAACACTCAAAATGGTTAAATTTTGAATATTATTGTGTTGAATCATGATTTGTCTTTGAATCACACCCGATGAGTAAATTATATGTAATGAGAGATAGAGAGAGACCGAGAAAGGGAGTGAACGATAAGAAATAGTAATATGCATGCTTTGTTTATAGAATGATTCATATATTTATATANCTTGAATCACACCCGAGGAGTAAATTATATGTAATGAGAGATAGAGAGAGACAGAGAAAGGGAGTGAACGATAAGAAATAGTAATATGCATGCTTTGTTTATAGAATGATTCATATATTTATATAGTAGAGGATACAATGATGACATTACATTTTTGTCTATGTTTTAAATAGGTCTGTATAAGGGTATTTTTAGTAGTTTGCATGTATGAGTTTATTGTTCGACTGTTTTCTGGTTTGGCTGACTAAACTTAACTGGCTTCGGGTTGATGAAATCAACTCATTTGATTGAGCTTTTGTCGGTATGGGTCGACTGACAGATATGACATGGTTTTCGATGCTTGGTCTCTAATGAGGAACTTCTTGGGCATCCATGGGATGGCTAGAGATGTTGTGAAATTGTATCTTTTCTCAGATCGACTCTACTTAGGGTAGGTTATCGNGTTTGATTGAGCTTTTGTCGGTATGGGTCGACTGACGGATATGACATGGTTTTCGATGCTTGGTCTCTAATGAGGAACTTCTTGGGCGTCCGTGGGATGGCTAGAGATGTTGTGAAATTGTATCTTTTCTCAGATCGACTCTACTTAGGGTAGGTTATCGCATTGGATCATCTTTCCCATAGTGGTTTACATGAATGCTCTCTCACCTTGTCTTTGACCGAATGGTTCGGACTTAGATCATTTGGTCATCTTCTTGTCCGCCTTGTGGCTCAATCGGTTTTAGCATTTTTGGCTTGGCTCCGACATATTCAGTAGGTCAATCAAGTGGTCCTCACAACCTCTTGACTGTGGCCTAACACACATCTTATTCTTCTCTTTAAGATTGTTAGATCTCTTCAATGTCCGTGCTGGCACATTTTTATCTACATTTTTTTTAAAGTCGAAATACAGATTTAATTAATATTGAAGAGATCTAGTTTGGAAAGCTCAGCTTCTACAAACTTAAATTGAAGTAAGAAAAACCACTAATTTGAAAAATCTGAACAACTGAAATCCTCAATATATATATATATATATATATATATGTTCTTGAAAGCTTTTTGGGCTTTCCTTCTTTAATTTTTCACTTTCTGATCACACTTTTTGCTTTACATGTAATTTTGGATATACTTCTTATGTTGGTATACTTTTTTTTGGTCTTTATACATGTATTTTCTTGTTTTTTGTGTGGAGTTGTAACATGGATACGGGAACCCCTATGTTTGAGTTTCTTTTTTTGTTTTAGATAGGGATACACTATCTCACCCTCCTAAATTTGTATCTTTTTTAATTATTAACGCACAAGGAGCCACGAACTGCTCTTTTAACCTACACACACACACACACACACACACAAACACACACACACACACACACACGGGGGTTCCTGACTTCAGCAAAAATTTAAGTATTTCTAACCGTACTTAAAATTATAATAATGCCATTGAATCTTCAGCAAAAAACTGATCTACGGCAGTTTGCCTTGCATAATTCTATCCTCTCTCTCTCTCTCTCTCTCTCTCTCTCTTCCCACACTTAAGAGATAGAGAACTTTGCATACATAAGATACCTTATAATTCTTATATATTTACATATTTACAACAATTTAGTGTTGTATCTCAAAAAAGATGTTTGCATTGATCATAAAAATATATAATGGTCCACAAGAGAAGATACAACTAAGGGTCTATTTGGGGCAGCTGCAGCTTATCCAGCTTCTGCTGATAAGCAGCTTATCCTGATAATCTGCTGATGAGCAGCTTTTTCGGATAAGTTGTATGGTTGTTTGGTTGGCGCTTGTGGAAAACAGCTGATTCTGGAAAATTGATCATTCTGCCCCTGTTCTGAATAAGCTGTTTAGCTGTTTGGTTAGTGTGTTTTGTAAAGAGCTTATTTGCAATTTTTTTTTAATTAAATGAATAATCTGTGCAGCTGAATTTGTTATTTTCTCAACAAAATTAAACATCACTGTTCATATAAGAAAATACCAAAAATTTAATTTATATTTATATAACTAAAACATATCTGATCATATCAAACGAATATGTTACACATACAAAAGTCAAATGTACCTGCACATACTACTACAAAGTATAATGAATTAAAAAAATGTTATATTGATTTAGGAAGTGTAATTAATAGTTTTTGAGTGTGGGAGCATAATTTACAGAAGACAATTGGTGGTATTCATTTTAGTAATGTTTATGTGATTAATTTCAAAAATGTGAGAAGATCTAAAAATTTTGTTGACTCAAAATCAGTTTCGATGAATCTTGGTTGTTGCAAAGGAAACTATGTCATTTTAGTATGAACACCCTTAAAAAATTAAATAATCAACTTTAGTAACAGAGATACCTAAACTAGAATTTATAAATGCCCAAAAATGTTATGTTTGTTATCATGGAAATCATGTTAGATCATCCTTCCATTCTACTAATAATTTAGTCACAATTAAACCCTTATTTATTTTATGTTTGGATCCATTTTGATTATTAAACACCACTAGCTTAGGAAAAAAAAATTCTTATAGACATCTAAATGTAGACGAATAAGCATGATTTTATGGGTGAAATTACTAAGATATAAATGTAAATCATATGCTATTTTTAAAATATTTGCTGTATGGGTAAAAAATTGGTTATAATATTACAACTATTCATTGTGATCAATGTGGAAAATTTAAAAATAAGAAGTTTGAAATATTTTGTAAAAAGACTAGCATATTTCAAAAAATTTCAACCGTTAGGACACCACAATAACATAGGGTAGCTAAGAAAAAATAGAACTCTTATAAAAGCTACTAGTTCAATGTTAAATGGATACAAGCTTTTTAAATACTTTTGGGTTGAAGCAACACTATTTGTTATGAGTTGAATGGAGTAAATGTGAGACTTGAGTTTAAAAAACTTTAAGGGGAAGAAGAAACCAAATTAACTAGCAAAATAGTTAATTTCATATGACTCCACACTCTCGCCTCATATTTTCTTGTGCAAAATTAAATTAAAATTTCATACGACTCCAGACTTGTTTAACGTCCTAAAATAGTTCCAGTCTGAAGGTCTCTCTTGCCTTAACCAAATTAACTAGCCTTACATTTTACCCTTGCTCATCAAGTCTGAAGTCAGCCATCGTTCATTCAAAAACTCATACGTTATTTGAATTTAATGGTTCCTTCGTCATTGCACAGACTACCAAATAAAGTGGCCGGCATAATAACACTTATGCAGCGAGAAAAAAAAACAAATAAGGGGAAGAAGAAACCAAAAGAAATTGAGTCAAATCAGTGTAAGGATATTTAGTCCCAAAAAAAATANAAATAAAGTGGCCTGCATAATAACACTTATGCAGAGAGAAAAAAAAACAAATAAGGGGAAGAAGAAACAAAAAAAAATTGAGTCAAATCAGTGTCAGGATGTTTAGTCCCCAAAAAAAATAATAATAATAACGATGAATGACTCACAAAATTATTGAAGGGAAGAAGAAGACAAATTTTTACTTCGACGAAAAATCGATACAGATCGTTCTTCGCTCCTCTGATATATGTATCCACCTTACCAGGCCGGTCCTGGATCGTCTTCGCGGGNTAATAATAATAACGATAAATGACTCACAGAATTATTGAAGGAAAGAAGAAGACAGATTTTTACTTTGAAGAAAAATCGATAAAGATCGTTCTTCGCTCCTCTGATATTTGTATCCACCTTACCAGGCCGGTCCTCGATCGTCTTCGCGGGTACCTGGGAAGGGAACGACGGGATCGTGGCTTACCAGGGAAGGGAACGACGGGATCGTGGCTTACGAGGGAAGGGAACGACGGGATAGCGGCTTACCTAGGAAGGGAACGACGGGATCGCGAAGGGAACGACGAGATCGTGGCTACCTGGGAAGAGAACGACGGGATAGTGGCTTACCTGGGAAGCAAATGACGGGATCGCGAAGGGAACGACTGGATTGCGGCTTACCTGGGAAGGGAACGACGGGATCGCGGCTAACATAGACCATCGAAACTCCCATCTTCATCCTTGCGCTCCACTCCTATCAGAAACACATGTTCGCGCGTTCTTTCGAGGTTAAGGGCAGCGAAGTAAGGAATCCCGAGTGAACGCAGGATGTGGGGTCGACCCCGTGTACCGTGTTTATTAAGAAATTTAATACGTCGTTTTACAAACGCTGAGGGAATGCGTGAACCAAACACAAAGGCAGCGTTTTCAAAAACGTCGCCGCACTTTTAAGCTGCCCCAAACGGAGCCTAAGTTGGATCCTCTAGGAGATTGTGAAGCAGACAAGTCAAGCTAGACCAAAACAGATCAAGTCAAAAGGTNGGTTCATATGTGTGTGCGCCCGTGTGTGCGCGTTCATATCGTTAAAATATGGTTTTACTTCAAACACTTTGTCCTGACTTCAGCAAAAATTTAAGTATTTCCAACGGTACTTAAAATTATAATAATGCCATTGAATCTTCAGCAAAACCTGATCTACGGCCTTTTGCCCAGCATAATTCTATCATCTCTCTGTCTCTCTCTCTCTTCCCACACTTAAGAGATAGAGAACTTTGCATACATAAGATACCTTATAATTCTTATATATTTACATATTTATAACAATTTAGTGTTGTATCTCAAAAAGATGTTTGCATTGATCTTAAAAAGATTTAATGGTCCGCAAGAGAAGATACAACTAAGTTGGATCCTCTAGGAGATTGTGAAGCAGACAAGTCAAGCTAGACCAAAACAGATCAAGTCAAAAGGTGGACGATAAGACAACCGCACATTCTAAATGCAAACCATTCAACCAGAAAGATATAAGAGAGTGTTTGAGCCATCCATTATAGGAAAGTCGACTCGATGAGATTCCCAACCAATTTCGTGGTAGAGCTGATCCAACGGAAGAGTCGGTTCCATATATCTCCAACCATCCAAGAAAAACCTAAAGACTTCTCAGCATGGATCAAAGATAGTCAATCAAGCTAAATTAGCCGACCGAACCCGATCAACTAATCTCAGCCGACCAAGCTAACCAAATCAAGTCAAATCAACAAAAACATTAGCTGGCCTCGACAGAAGGCAACCGAACAATGAGCAACACTTGTAAAATAACAGAAATACTATAGTCTAAACCCTCTTCAACTAAGGGTAAACATGTAACATCATCTATCTTAACATTTCGTGATATTATTTATTAGCGTTAGGAACTGCCATGTAAGCTATCGCCATAGATGGGCCCACATAGAGACGGTGAGACGGCCCAGTCGGACTTCTCCGTGGACCCAACTGCAGCACGGGCCTGCGATCCGCCACCTGGATCTGGAATAATTGGGTTGCCGAGAAGACCTGGTAGTGGGCCCTACCTAAACGCACGCGCGACCTCGGCTGTGATAAATAGAAAATTAGCACTAATGATTTATTAATAAGAAAATAGAGATGTTTTTATTGTTAATTAAAAACTAAAGCATGATTAATATACATTTGGTCGGTTAATGTATCTGTCGCATCTCGATGGCTTCGGCACGTATGAGAAATTGTTTGAAGCGCGAAAAATTCTAGAAGAGATGCCTACATTTTTGTCTTTATATTATTATATTATAAAATAAAATATGTAACATGAGAAGGATTTACATATTGTACATTACAAATGTGTCGGCTGGTAGGAGAGGTGACGTGGTGCCTGGAGATCCGCCAAAGACAATTTGGCGAACATCATACCTAGCCGACCGTCATCTACTGGCTAGGAAAAAAGATAATTCTCAGATGAATCTGGCTCAACTATTCTCGTGGAGTCAACCTGCAATTGTTTCGGTAGTTTGATGTATGGACGTCTTACCCATAAAGGCAAGACAAGAGCCATCATAGGCTCCTTATACCATCCGGTCAGATGTCGTCTTAAGTTCCCCGTTCCGGTCAGATGTCGTCTTAAGTTCCCCGTGCCATTCGGACAGACATCATTTCATGCTCCATGTTCCATCTGGTCCCTTCCTTACCTTCCGTCAACATCCGGACGGGTGTTATTTCAAGCTCCCAACACTAAATTCATGTATTGACTAATATATATTTTTCATATATATGTATTATAAGGATACAAAATGTAATTTTACATCCCTCATTCTTATAAATAGGAGTCACTTTTCATGAATAAAAGTTACACGATTTTACTGTTCTATACCGTGCTACTGCTTTCCTGTTCACCTCTATCTCTCTTTCTCATGCTCTAACGCTTACCCGTGTCTCCCAGACGAGTTTGGATTCGACGCATACATGCAACTCAATTATTTCGTATTTACATATTAACACTTAAATTTCAATACATATATGCCATCTAATGCATGAATGCGTGTATTTCACTTTTTTTAAGTTAAAATTATGATATTTTTTATTTGATATGAAAATTTTCAATGGTATAAATTAAAAAAATTAAAATTTAGATGTAAATACAAAGAAATTGGGTGATATGCACGTAAAGGTCCCTTAATATTATTGTGTAGGGATTGAATTGTAAGAATAAGAGTTAGCATTAGCCTGGAATAGCAGCACCATACACTTAGAGACAATACTTCTATAACTCGAGACTATTTGATTCATCAATCTTGAATATGGGTTTTTGTTATTTTGACCCCCAATTAATGAACTAAGGTAAAAGGGCAATTTTGTAATATGGCACCGCCACCTANGTCTGATTCGAGAAAACAAAAGGAAATACCTTCGAGAGATCGTCGCTCAGAGAAAGGAGGGAGTCCAAGGTACCCACACGAAGATCGGGAGTGTTAAACTACAAGAAAAACAAACGAAAATCAAACCTGCTTAGTTCTATAAGAGCAGAAGTAATGGATATCTCGCTTTCGTCTCGTTTACCCGGTAGATAGGCGTGTCGAAGGCTTTCTTAGAGATTAATTCCTGCAGTCGGCTCCATAGAGCAGGAGCTGACGATTGGACGGGGAGGGATACCACCCAATACCTCGTCGCCATTGCAGATTCGACCTCCGATCTGAGAGTAACTGTATCTTTGCGTGCTCCAGCACGAAGTATTTAGCGGGCGGAATGAGATGAGATTGGGAGATGGACGGACCACGCTTGGTCTGAAATTTACCAAAATNCCATCATCATAATGTTATTTAGTATCCCCACCCTCACAAGGCACTCATAACTTTACATTTGAATGAGGCAAAATCTTTTTGAAAATTTAATTAAAAAAAGAGCCATCTACATAAATAGCACACAATTCTTATGTATTTACATATCTCACACCCATACTCTCATATTTACACACATAGCACTCAAATCTTTAACATCACACCAAAAAAAAGCAAGATTACCACTTTTCAAAAGTGAATTACTTTTTTTGTCTTAAAATACTCCTTTTTCATGCAAAGGTCTAAAGCACTAAAGTGTGTATGAGTATACATGAAAGTGGAAGTGCAACATATGTAAATACATAAGAATTGTGTGTTGGGTATGTAAATTTCCCAAAAAATAATTATAAATAACAAAAGAAGTATAGAGGTGAAACCATAAAACAAGACANAAGTATACTTCTTATGTTGGTTTACTTTTTTTTGGTCTTTATACATGTATTTTCCTATATTTTGTGTGGAGTTGTAACATGGATACGGGACCCCCTATGTTTGAGTTTCTTTTTTTGTTTTAGATAGGGATACACTATCTCACCCTCCTATACCTTTTTTAATTATTAACGCACAAGGAGCCACGAACTACTCTTTTAACCTATATACATATATATGTGTGTGTGTGTGTGTGTGTGAAATATCTAAAATATCATTAAAGTTTACATGAAAGCTCTTTTATCTTTGAATGGTTTGCATGCATCTATGGTTTTACTTCAAACACTTTGTCCTGACTTCAGCAAAAATTTAAGTATTTCTAACCTTACTTAAAGTTATAATAATGCCATTGAATTTTCAGCAAAAACTGATCTACGGCATTTTGCCTTGCATAATTCTATCCTCTCTCTCTCTCTCTCTCTCTCTCTCTCTCTCTCTCTCTCTCTCTCTTCCCCCCCTTACACGACACTCCAAAACTCTCTTCACCCTAGACTTCCCTCTCTTTTATTAATGGCTGCCTCCTTCAAAAAAGAATTCAAAATTCCCTCCAAAATTCTATCCGAAAGTCATCCCTTTTGAATTCAAANTAAAAGATGTTTGCATTGATCATAAAAAGATATAATGGTCCGCAAGAGAAGATACAACTAAGTTGGATCCTCTAGGAGATTGTGAAGCAGACAAATCGAGCTAGCCCAAAACATATCAAGTCAAAAAGGTGGACAAGAAGACGACCGCGCATTCTAAATGCAAACCATTCAACCAGAAAGATACAAGAGAGTGTTTGAGTCATCCATTATAGGAAAGTCGACTCGATGAGATTCCCAACCAATTTCGTGGTAGAGTCGATCCAACGGAAGAGTCGGTTCCATATATCTCCAACCATCCAAGAAAAACCTAAAGACTTCTCAGCATGGATCAAAGATAGTCAATCAAGCTAAATTAGCCGACCGAACCCGATCAACTAATCTCAGCCGACCAAGCTAACCAAATCAAGTCAAATCAACAAAAACATTAGCCGGCCTCGACAGAAGGCAACCGAACAATGAGCAACACTTATAAAATAACAGAAATACTATAGTCTAAACCCTCTTCAACTAAGGGTAAACATGTAACATCATCTATCTTAACATTTCGTGATATTATTTATTAGCGTTAGGAACTGCCATGTAAGCTATCGCCATAGATGGGCCCACATAGAGACGGTGAGACGGCCCAGTCGGACTTCTGCGTGGACCCAACTGCAGCACGGGCCTGCAATCCGCCACCTGGATCTGGCATAATTGGGCTGCCGAGAAGACCTTGTAGTGGGCCCTACCTAAACGCACGCGCGACCTCGGCTGTGAAATAGAAAATTAGCACTAATGATATATTATAAGAAAATAGAGATGTTTTATTGTTAATTAAAAAGTAAAGCATGATTAATATACATTGGTCGGTTAATGTATCTGTCGCCTCTCGATGGCTTCGGCACGTACTAGAAGCGATGCCTACATTTTTTGTATTTATATTATTATATTATAAATAAAATATATAATATTAGAAGGATTTACATATTGTACATTACAAATGTGTCAGCTGGTAGGAGAGGCGACATGGCGCCTGGAGATCCGCCAAAGACAATTTGGCGAACATCATACCTAGCCGACCGTCATCTACTGGCTAGAAAAAAAAAGATAATTCTCAGATGAATCAGGCTCAACTATTCTCCTGGAGTCAACCTGCAATTGTTTCGGTAGTTTGATGTATGGACATCTTGCCCATAAAGGCAGGACAAGAGCAATCATAGGCTCCTTATACCATCCGGTCAGATGTCGTCCTAAGTTCCTCGTGCCATTCGGGCAGACGTCATTTCATGCTCCTTGTTCCATCTGGTTGAACCCCTTCCTTGGCTTCTGTTACCATCCAAACAGGTGTTATTTCAAGCTCTCAACACTAAATTCATGTATTGACTGATATACATTTTTCATATCTATGTATTATAAGGATACAAAATGTAATTTTACATATCTCATTCTTATAAATAGGGGTCACTTTTCATGAATAAAAGTTACACGATTTTAATGTTCTACACCGTGTTACTTTCTCTGTTCCCCTCTATCTCTCTTTCTCATGGTCTAACGCTTACCCGTGTCTCCCAGATGAATTTGGATTCGACGCATACATGCAACTCAATTATTTCGTATTTACATATTAACACTTAAATTTCAATAAATATGTCATCTTATGCATGAAAGCGTGTATTTCACTTTTATAAGTTAAAACTATGATATTTTTATTTGATATGAAAATTTTCGATGGTATAAATTAAAAAAAATAAAATTTAGATGTAAATACATAGAAATTGGGTGATATGCACGTAAATGTCCCTTAATATTATTGTGTGTAGGGATTGAATTGTAAGAAGAAGAGTTAGCATTAGCCTGGAATGGCAGCACTATACACTTAGAGACAATACTTCTATAACTTGAGACTATTTGATTCATCAATCTTGAATATGGGTTTTAATATAGAAAATTTATATACTTATCATGCAATTCTTATATATTTGCATATCTAACAACTAAAATTTTATATTTGTGTAAGGCTGCAAACTTGGGTGAGGTTAGGCTTGGCTCTTGTTTAGCTCGTTCAAATCAATTCGATTCGAAATTGGAATATTGCTCGTTAATAATATGTTTGTGTTCGTGTTAGGCTCATGCTCAACTTAAAATTGACTCGTTTAAATTAATTAAACAAATAGATATATGATGTCAAATTCGTACCGACACATTTCCTAAGCAATATAAAGCACAAAACCTCTATGACCACAATAGTTGTAATGATGTAAACTCAAATAAAAATACATATAATATATTAATATATAAATAATATAAATCATTTTCTAANTCGTTAACAGTATGATTGAGTTCGTGTTAAGCTCATGCTCAACTTAAAATTGACTCGTTTAAATTAATTAAACAAATAGATATATGATATCAGATGTGTACCGACACATTTCCTAAGCAATAAAAATCACAAAACCTCTATGACCACAATAATTGTAATGATGTAAACTCAAATAAAAATACATATAATATATTAATATATAAATAATATAAATCATTTTCTAATTTCAAGCTGAAATGAGACAAACACTATAGAATTGAACAAAGAATTGTTAATATTCGACTCTTTTATATTTCAACATTTAAAATTCAACTCGATTCCTTAACAAAACAACCTAATTTTTTGAAAATGTTTTTATTTAGTGGATTCTTTATATATTTAAATTTTTTTTATTTTTTTATTTTTATATAAAATTAAAATATAAATAAAATAAAATAAAAACACAGAATATAAAATAATAAAATAAAATAATTTCAAGTGGCCCCTAATTGTCACATCTTCTGATGAAACCAATAATCTCTGGTAAAATTACAACCACCCTTTGTTTTTTTCCCTAACAGTGCTCACTTTATATGGCATTTACAAACATGACACCAGATTCTTATATGCTTACATGTAGGACACCTAAATTTTGTTTTTTTACATTTATAACCCCCCAGATCTTTCATCACATTAAAACTGTCACTATTTTACTTTCTTAAAATAAAATAAATATGTCCACACATAAATTTTAGGTCTTAGATGTATAAATACATAAAATTTGAGTGGTACGCACGTAAATATTCCTAAAACTTTATTTATATCAAAGAAACCATCTGCAAGGAATGTATCATCAATCCACAGAACAGTAGCTCAAAGGAACATGAAAGCTTGAAAATAACGAGAAAATATCAAGTTATANGGACACCAGATTCTTATATGCTTACATGTAGGACACCTTAATTTTGTTTTTTTACATTTATACCCCCCAGATCTTTCATCGCATTAAAACTGTCACTATTTTACTTTCTTAAAATAAAATAAATATTACCATACATAAATTTTAGGTGTTAGATGTATAAATACATAAAATTTGAGTGGTATGCACGTAAATATTCCTAAAACTATATTTATATCAAAGAAACCATATGCAAGGAATGCATCATCAATCCACAGAACAATAGCTCAAAAGAACATGAAAGCTTGAAAATAACGAGAAAATATTAAGTTATGTACGTCAGACGTGTGGACAATTATATGGATCACAACACGTTGTCGTACGCACGACATGATACGATCTATACAGTCGACTGCACGTCCAATTATCTGAACATGACATTTTCCCAAATGTAACAGTGAGTAACTTCATATGAGAGCATATAAGAGTTGACACTTAATTCAAAGTCAAAGACCAACAACTCTCAAATTTTTATCAGAAGAAGAATACATAATTCAAGATGGCTAATTATTTTCATCATCAAGAAATAATAAAAAAAANTACGTGTGGACAATTATATGGATCACAACACGCTGTCGTACGCACGACATGATACGATCTACACAGTCGACTGCACGTCCAATTATCTGAACATGACATTTTTCCGAATGTGACAGTGAATAACCTCATATGAGAGCATATAAGAGTTGACTCTTAATTCAAAGTCAAAGACCAACAACTCTCACATTTTTATCAGAAGAAGAATACATAATTCAAGATGGCTAATTATTTTCATCATCAAGAAATAATAAAAAAAAAAAAGCTTTTCAAAAGAGGAAAATTAATTGATTTCCAACAAGACTTTTGACCTGAAGTACAATGTATAGTCTTCTCATATATCTTATAAGCTTCATGCCCAACAGAGTCAACAGTGATAGTTGACAAGGAAGGAGACATCATTATGCTACAAACAACCAAAAGAAATCAAAAGTTACATCCATACCACACAAATTTTATGTATTTATTTATCCAACACCCAAAGCTTTGATATTTACATCTATAACACTCTGGTAATATAAATCTATGCATGAAAATGCGCACTTCACTTTTAAAAAGGTAATAATAATAAGATTTTGTATGTAATGTTAAAGATTTGAATAATAACATATTGTTGAGAAATTCGGGCAATGAAAAACAGGAATCTAAATAAAATCCAAAAAAAGTACAGAATACAGAATATGGGATAACACCTAGGTTACATACTGGTCTATTTATAACCTTACACATAACAATATAAGAAACCTTGGGTACAATATGTAATTGTCAAATTACCCAAGTACTACACCCTCAACCCACATAAGGAACTTGTTGCTAGACATCTTTGTCAAACCTCGTTAAATCTCTTTATGTTCTTCTGGATTTGTGTCGATTCATATTTTTCTTCGTCATAATTTCTCAACACATATCAAATATGTTTTGTTTCAAATCAAAACATAAATAAAATAAAATAAAAACAAAAATAAAAAACAAAAAACAAAAAACAAAAGTGAATCCAAACGTCTCCTTAAACAAACATAAAAATTAATTGAAGCAATTTGAATACAGGCCTTAGTTGTAAAAGTTATTCTCTAATGAACTTGTGCAGCATTTGATGGATGGNCCCCCCAGATCTTTCATCACATTAAAACTGCCACTATTTTATTTTCTTAAAATAAAATAAATATTTCCATACATAAATTTTAGGTCTTAGATGTATAAATACATAAAATTTGAGTGGTATGCACGTAAATATTCCTAAAACTTTCTTTATATCAAAGAAACCATCTGCAAGGAATGCATCATCAATCCACAGAACAGTAGCTCAAAGGAACATGAAAGCTTGAAAATAACGAGAAAATATCAAGTTACACGTGTGGACAATTACACGGATCACACCACGCTGTCGTACGCACGACATGATACGATCCACACAGTCGACTGCACGTCCAATTATCTGAACATGACATTTTCCCGAATGTGACAGTGAGTAACCTCATATGAGAGCATATAAGAGTTGACTCTTAATTCAAAGTCAAAGACCAACAACTCTCACATTTTTATCAGAAGAAGAATACATAATTCAAGATGGCTAATTATTTTCATCATCAAGAAATAATAAAAAAAAAAAGCTTTTCAAAAGAGGAAAATTAATTGATTTCCAACAAGACTTTTGACCTGAAGTACAATGTATAGTCTTCTCATATATCTTATAAGCTTCATGCCCAACAGAGTCAACAGTGATAGTTGACAAGGAAGGAGACATCATTATGCTACAAACAACCAAAAGAAATCAAAAGTTACATCCATACCACACAAATTTTATGTATTTATTTATCCAACACCCAAAGCTTTGATATTTACATCTATAACACTCTGGTAATATAAATCTATGCATGAAAATGCGCACTTCACTTTTAAAAAGGTAATAATAATAATATTTTGTATCTGATGTTAAAGATTTTAATAATAACATATTGGTGAGAAATTAGGGCGAAGAAAAACAAGAATCGAAACAAAATCTAGAAAAAGTACAGAATACAAAATATGGGATACCACATAGGGTTACATACAGGTTTATTTATAACTTTAGACAGAACAGTATAGGAAATCTTGGGTACAATATGTAATTGTCAAATTACCTTTGTACTACACCCTCAACCCATATAAGGAACTTGTCGCTTTGCTCCCGAGGACGTAGACATCTTTGTCAAACCTCGTTAAATCTTTTTGTGTCCTTTTGGATTTATGTTGATTCCTATTTTTATTCGCCCTAATTTCTCAACACATATCAAATATGTTTTGTTTCAAATCAAAACATAAATAAAATAAAATAAAAACAAAAAATAAAAAACAAAAAACAAAAGTGAATCCAAACGTCTCCTTAAACAAACATAAAAGTTAATAGAAGCAATTTGAATACAGGCCTTAGTTGTAAAAGTTATTCTCTAATGAACTTGTGCAGCATTTGATGGATGGCATTTGTCATCCCTGCCAAACTGAGATAATGACAGAGATGCATAATATGAACTGAAACCAGCTGAAACATTCAACAATGGCGGACCCCTCCACCTCCATCTGTTGTTAACTTCTCCCCCACCACCACCACTCTTTGTCCCCCCAAGTCTAGCTAAGCCAAATCCCACTCTAAATCTCACCAACCATTCCTTCATTATCTCAGCATATAAACCTATAAAAATATTCAAATCATAAATCCACATGCTTGATGATGAAGAACAGAATAGAATACCGCTTGTGTCACGTTTCCAGGTAGACCCATACAAACTAGAAACTTATTCCAAATATTTTATTAAGGACGGCAAAAGATCAATTATAGATAGAATTCCACACGAGTAGCACTTGAACATGCGGCCATTATTCTAGGATCCAAAGAACCTTATCGCTTGTAAGAATTAAGGTACGGGACATGAGCGATCAGCTCCTAATTCTCATCCAGGCGTGATTTCAATCTTCAAGCCCCAACAAACATATGTTTGTATCTTATTTGTAGTACAGACTCAATTCTAAACTCTAAACATACATAAAAAGGAATTAAAAGATTGCATGCTCAATTAACTCCAAAATAAAAGTTAGTATGCAAGTGTACAAAAAATGTTAAGCATGAAATGCTCATGGGTCCAAAAAGGCTAGTGTTGAGCCTGATACAAAAGTGATCAAGTTAATTTTCAGCTCAAAAATTTAAGCCTACGAGTAAAAGTCAATCAATCACTTGGTATTTCTACATCAACATATTCATCATCCAGGAAATCAAGACATTACATGTATTTGAGTTGGAGATCATTGGTCAAAGCGCGGGCCTAACACACAAGTAAGAAAATCTAAGGTTATATTTGAAAGTTAATGACTTGGGTATTTTTACATTGATATATTTTAAATTATTTGATGTGCAACAAAAGTCAATGCTCTCTTTGTCGGGAGGCAATTTTCAACTTAAGAAAATCTGAGGTTATATTTAAAAGTTAATGACCGAGGGTATTCTTACACTTATATATTTTTAATTATTTGATGTGCGACTAAAGTTAATGCTTTGTTTTTCGAGGGATAATTTTAGACCCGGAGTCTATAAAAGTGTCATTTATTCTCCAGATTTTTTTCAATATGAGCTGAAATAGTTTTCACGAAGAATTATTTCAGCTGAAATTTAAAAACTCTGGGGACCAATTCGGCTTATGTATAGACTTGGAGACTAAAATAACCCACCTAAATAATCACACGACTATTTTGACACTTTACTCCATTAAAATATATAATTTCAACAAGAGGAAAAACAGGTTTTTGATAGCTACCGGGATCTAGTGGAGTAGTCAGAGCGCACATCCGACGACGCCTTCCAAATAGGCTTCTTCCATTAGCAAGATTTCTTCAAACCTGAACATTATTTTATGCGCAGAAGCCATCATTATGGACCATTTTCCATGGACCAAACAATGGCTCTTTTAAATGGCATGCATCTCTAAGAACTGGAACAGCAGCTTCGTATTGGATTCTCTGCAGAATAACAAGCTCACAGCACCTAGCATTGAAGTGTTAGAGAAAGGGAGATTTACATACATACCACTAAGTTCCTATGTATTTACATATCTAGAACCTAAACTTCAGTTTTTACATAAATGCCACCATATCCTTGCAAGAAGATGTGTATTTCTATTTTTCATGTGATATGAAAGATTTGGGTGATATAAATGTAAAAAAATAAAATTAAGGCATTAGATATGTAAACAAATAGGAATCGGGTGGTAGGCATGTACAGGCCCCTTACAAAAAAAATGCAACTTTATGCGGGAACATTGAATATCAGCACAAGAAATAATGCAAAAGGAAGATATTAACTTGATGATAATAGGCTCAAATTACATTATAATTGCAACATTATCTAAGCTATCAGTCAGCAATTTACGTATTATGCGGGAACATTGAATTGATAATACAAAAATTCTTTATTCTACAATTTAGAAATTAAAGCTCACCGAGTTTTACCAGGAGATGCCTTATGGGAGTGTCGATATCAATGTCAATGTCTCAACACATCAGCTTCCACTAATTTTTTTTGGAAGATTTACATACATACCACTTGATTCTTATGTATTTGCATATCTAACACCTAACCTTCAATTTTTACATATTTGGCACCTTACCTATGCATGAAAAGATGCATTTCACCTTTTAGAAGTAAAAAAAAAATGATACTATTGATGTGATAAGAAAATTTTGAACGGTATAAAATAGAGTTTAGGAGTTAGATATGTAAATACAGAGGAATTGGGTGGTGTGTATGTAAAAGCCCCTTTTTTTTTTGTTCTTATCGGTATAAGTGAATAAAATGATGAAATATGATCGGTCGGATTTGCAAGTCATAGTTGTCCACACGTACTTCCAGCTGCTATTCTGAGTAGCTTTCGGCCTTTTGATTCAACAGAGGGGCATAAAAATTAATACTTTATATTCTAATTACAAATTAAAAGACAAAGATTTGATGGCACTAATGCCAAACAAGTCTACATACAAAAAAATTCTATGTTAAGAACATAGCATCACCACAAATTTTCTACCAAGTGCCCATCCATATTCAGCAGAGACAAGATTTCTTCATAAGTTTTAAAATAAAATTTTAAAGGTTTTATTCAATAAATAGTTTATTTTGTACCAAATAATATTTAGTGAGGAAACTTGTAAACATTTAAATGGGATATTACTGTTGCAAAATAAGCTTTTAAGAAAGGTAAAATAGAAACTTGACCTCATTCTAAATTTGATAAGAGGAAAAACAACTAGTTGCATATAAAAGATTGGCATAAATGTGCTTAAGTAAAATTTAAAGAAAAATCCAAAGCAACCGAGAAGACTTTTCAGCGTGGGAGGGGAAAGAGAAAATAATAATAATGAGACAAATAACATGCTTTTAAAGAATAACATAAATTTAGTATGATTGAGACAACAACTACAAAAGGATAGAATTTTCATTAAGAAAGTAGTGAGCAAAGCCAAAGCTATGACTACTCGTGATTTTTATAATAAGGTTAAGTGCTCAGGAAGGAGAAATTAAGTATCTAAAGCAACAAACAAATTAAAATAAGAGAATATCTAAAAGAAGTAAGATAAAAAAATTCTAAAGATTTTGATTAAATTATATGTATTAAGAGAGAAAATGGAAAAATTTTAGTTAAAGATGATGATACTAAAAATGATAAAAAAATATTGTTGATACGCCACCAACCAATTTTTATAATCTGAAACAAATCTTGAGGCATGACACGAATCTCAAGGCAATCTTTTGAGTAACAAACATCCAAACTTCAATTAAGAGTCATCCAGAGCTCCAATTTCAGCAAACTCATAGTCAAACTGATTGGCTTGATGAGATGAACCCAATGATATAAAAACTAGTACAATCTGAGTCAAATCAAGCCCAGATCAAGTCATTAAACCACTCTTGGAAGATTTTCAGACACATTTAGAAAGTCAAAATGATGTCGAATCTAGCAAATTCATAGTCAAATCGAGCATCTCGACAAGACGAATCCAACAAGCCCAAGATTACTCAATTCTTACGTCGTTAAGAAACTCAAATGTCCATCAAATGTCGTTTAATCGAAAGAAACTCTCCAGACCGACTGATTAAAGTAGTTAACATTCCTGAATTAATTGCACCCAGAATACTATAAATAGAGCCCCACCCCTCTCATGAGGGGAGGAGCTTGAGCCTAGAGAGAAAACTTGAGGCTTTGGAAAGGAGCCAAAGTCCAACATCAATTCTGTCATCGTCGATCACCGCTTACAGTCGTCGACAACCAACAATCACCGTCGAGCACTACCATCGTCGTTAATCACCACTGACCATCGTCGTCCACCGCTAACCACCTTTGATCAGCACCAATCATCGTCGATCACCACCAACCAGCGTCGTCAGTCGACAATGTAATTTGGATTATATAGTTACTCTTTCACTTCTGTAGAATAAGGGAATTTCGTAATCATCAACAAATAGTGAATTTTTACAATTGAGTTAGGCTCCGTTGTTCTTTCCTTTTACGAGTTTTCTACATAAAAACTTCAAGTATCATTATTGGATGTTTTTCTTTCAGTTGTTTGTGTGTTGAATTCTCGTGCAACGCTAAGAAGATAATCCAATACTCTACCGCCGCGAATTCTCTAGCACGCATCAATTGTTTTTAGGAATTTTTAAATAAGAAATTTAAGCATGACTTTTTTAAAAAACATTCTTAATAATATCATAAAATATACCATGCATTGACTCAAAATAGTACAGTTGAAAAATCTTTAAAAAAGATTGGTTAAGGAAAAGTTCAGGCACAAATGAGCTATTAGGGTAGAAGATTTATAACTGATCTTTAGTGACGCAGGAGCTTTTTATCCCGCATTAGCGCGGATGCAGTTATTGTAGCTGCTACAGTACTGCAGATCATTCTTACATTTTTAGCTTCCCCCTCTCCTTTTCACTCACTTTTGAAAGAGTCTCCTCTCTATTCATTGTCTACCTTATCTACCACCTTCCACTTCTATCCTATTTCAAATTCCTTCCCTTTTCATCCCACCCCTCTCTTTAATTCTTTCCTAGTCTATTTCCTAATCTCTCTTATTTATAGGTGCTATTTTCTAAAAACCAAAGGTTTGTGTAGAATTCTAAGTTTTGCCTTTAAGGTGTTCTTCTCCTGTGGAGAATGTACCCAACAACGAGAAGGTGCTCTAGCTGTAACTCGTCTGATGCTCTGACCGTCTCCAAGGGTCCGAGTGATGCTTCTGTTGTAGCTCGACTTCGACGAGACATTTATCCTTCTGCAGTCCCCTCTGACCCTGCTTCCAACAACTACCAACCATTTCCAGGTCTCTGATCTGTTGCCCAGCCGCCGTCCACCACTTCCACTTGCTACTGCCCACCTCCCTGCTCCTCAAAACCAATTGTCCACTTCCTATTATCCCCTGTCGATGCCCCCAAGTCCAAGTTCAACCGTTGTCATCACCCTCACAGCAACCCGTAGGTTGTTGCACCCTCATTCCAGCCTCCTGTTGCGCCCGCCTCTTACAACCAATCCCTCGACATTCTGTCGAGCCGCCGTCCACCACCCTCACCGCCACCCTAAGTTGTCTTCCGTGTTTGTACTCCTATTATCAAGAGTAGATGTTTGTAGTCCTTTTAAATTTCAATAATAAAATTATCATTTTCTATTATAGTTTGGGCTTTTTCTCTCGTATCATTTAGTAATTTGACTAACCAATATTTTACAAAATCTTTACAATTAACAAAATATGGCATGGTTGAAAAAGTAGTTAAAAACTAATATTTAAAAATAGAAGGGAAGATTGGAAGTATAATATATGGTAATCAAACTTATAAATCACATAATGAAGTTCTAAGACATGCAAATAGAACTTTGGCTCAAAATGATTATGTCAAATCCAAAAGCCAAGCATTTACTCTTATACTAATAACATAAACCATGGAGTCAAGTTACTTGGTGCAAACTCAACTTTAAGAAATTGTAGATAGCTTAGTTTCCATAGATGTGGGATTTCTCAATTAAGTGAGATGATTTACAAGATATATAATTTGTAAACTTCTAATATGAAATTTTTTTTACAGAAAAGGGTGCTAATATTAATAGAAAAAAGTGATCATTAGATGATATGAAAGTTAGATATATAGAACCAAATTGCGGAAACATGGCAACAACTCTATACAAATCCAAGATTTAAGAAATGAAAAAATCACTACAAGCTAAATTAACGTGATAATAAAAATAACTTAAAATTAACATTGTCAATCAGGAAGAACGGAAATCAGACAGCTAAATTATGAGTTTTCTATAATTAGGAGCTTCCTTATTTAAATTATTTCCAATGTCTTTATTATAATTTATTTCCCTTTTAGCTGAATATTTAGATTAGGAATATACATTATTAAGTTACCTAAAATAGATTATGCACTTTGTTTTGTACCTGAAATTGATTGTAAGATTTTTATTTAATGGAATGAAAGAAAAGGGAAAAGGCATCGAGCCTATTCAGATTTCAGCGTATTTTCCTCAAAACTTTGACATGATATCACAACCACGTTGAATCGGTATGAATATTTCGTAGTCTTTAGCACTAGCATATCGTTTGTTGGCATTCTCAACTGCTTCCAAGGTCCTTGCCTGCTCACCGGGAGCACTCGTTCGTGTCCTCCTTTGAGTTCCGCGACACCTTTGTCCGCCTTCGTCTGCTTAGTTTGCGACATCTTCAATCCACAGTGGAGTCGAAGGAAACCCGCTGCTTCTCTACCCTACCTGCGATCTTCTCGTCGCCTCTGCCCCAGCCACGGTCTTCTCGTCACCTCTGCTCTAGCGTGATCTTGCCAAATCACCGGCGATCTTCTCTGTCGCAATTAAACTTTGCCTCCTGAGTCGCGCAATCCATCGTTGCAGCACTTCCCTAGTGACAACTCAGCTTGTCGTGCCACTTCGCCACTTCGTCGCATCATCTCTACCCTAGCTACGACTCTCCTCGTCAACCTACAATCTCCTCATCAAGGGACATAACCGCGATCTTCTCGTCAAGGGACATAGTCGCGATCTCCTCTCCTCTCTGCGTCTCTACCCTAGTTGTGACTCTCCTTGTCAACCGTCATCTCTGCCCTAGCTGCGGCTCTCCTCCCTCGGGTCGACCTTAAAGCTCTGGTCCTCTCTTACCCGAAATCATCGAGGAAAGTACCGAATATGTTTGAACAGCTGCTAATACTCACAAGAGGCGGACTCGTCTTATGGAATTGTAAGGAGCTCAGCAATGCCATCAGAGGATCTCCAATCATGCTTTCCTTTTAAGCTTTTTTCCACCTCTAGTTGTGGCACTGGTCTGGTATCTTCTTCTTGTTGTTCTCTACTCTTCCCTTGAAGCACAAGGTGGAAAATAAGAAGTATGTCTTGAAGAATATCAGACTTTATCGACAGACAGATAGTGTCGCAGGTCTGCTCGCCAAGAGATGGAACTTATTCTAAAGTACAAAATCCATTCATTGTGGAATATAAGGATTCTTAGGTTGAAAAGGGTTGTTTTGTTTGTATTATTATTCGTCCGATTCAAATCTTCTTCGTTAGGCATCGCTGCTTCTATGGCATCTTCGACTGGTTCTTACGCTTCGCTCCGTCGGCTTAAGCTTCGACTTCAGCACTCCTTCTTAGATCAATGGCTTCGACTTCCGCAAACCATAGATCTTAGGTTTCGGCATTCACGGTTTCAGCACTCTCAGGCTTCGACACTCTCGGACTTCCGCACTCTCAGACTTCGCCACTTTCGGCTTCGGCACTCACTGCTTGAGGATTTTTTGTCCTGACAATGTTATCAGTTTCTTATTGGCAAATTGATGTTTCTTGATCAGTCAACATCAATTTGAGGGAGAATGTCAATCAAGAATGACGGAAATCAGGCAGCTAAATTAGGAGTTTTCTATAATTAGGACTTACTTAAATTATTTCAAATGTCTTTATTATGATTTATTTCTCTTTTAGCTGAAAATTTATATTATGAATATATATATTATTAAGTTGTCTAAAATAGATTATGCACATTAGTTTGTACCTAAAATAGATTGCAAGATTAATATTTAATGGAATGAAAACAAAGGGAAAAGGCATCAAGTCTATTCAGATTTCAACCTATTTTTTCTCAAAACTTTGACAAATACGTGCAAAATTTTGTGTATGATGGATTAAGACAATATGTTGCTAGAAAAGAATGAGCTAGCACCTATTGAAAATATGATAACAAAAAACTAACTAGTAAATTACACAATATAACAAAGTGAAGAATAAATTAAGGATAAAATTAGAAAGAAAGATGAGCAGACCAAAAATTATAAAGCAAAGAAATCATGCAATGAGATTGTAAAAATAAGTTCGAACACATAATATGCCAATGGGAACAAATGGAGGACATAAAGTCAATTCCAATAGTTGGTAAAAGAAAATTGATGATTATGATGCTGTAAATACAAAGAAATCCTTGCTTTGGAAATTTTTTATAAACTTCAATTGTCTGCAAAAAGTTGCATTCTCTATGTTTGGGCCTAATAAAGGAGACCTGAGAGTAATATATGTAAGAACTTATTTGCACTGAGTTTTCATTATTGGTTGAATTAACATGTAAACATTTGTGAATATTTTCGGACTAACCCTATTACAGAAGCTCAAATTCAATTAGTGTTGCCTACAATAACTTTCTCTTATAAGAGAGGTAGAGATACAAACAATAAGCAAAAAAATGAACATAAGAAAAAATGAAGAATTACAAGATGATCATGATAAAGCAAATAGACGATTGGATTTCAATGCCTTATTTGAATAGATGAGCACCTCCATGAAAATGGTCTTTACAAATGAAATGAAATAAGTTTTATTTACTATATAGGAACCTTTTTCCTGTGTTGTGGTAACTTTTATTTCTTAGCATGTGGTAATTTTTATTTACCAAGGTGGTCGATAATTTTTGCCACAAGGTAGTAACATTTGCTTTGTAACTTCCACATCACTTTGGAGAACCAAACCATCTAATGACAAAAATAGAAAGTGAACTTCATGAGCTGAGTGGTGGAAGAATCAACGCATAATGAAAAATCATATGTTCTACCATCTGTTCCTTGATTTTCTTTTGTAGGCGATTCCACTTCATTTAAGGCTATAAATAGCTCTTTATGAATGTAATGAAGTATCAAATGGAGTGAAATCAGATTAGCTGATCAGGTTTGTCGTAGTTTTAGCTTGGTAGCTACACCAACCACTGAAAATAATTTGGCGATTATATTTTAATGAATTACAAACCTTGTGATTGTTTTTAATTTCCTGACAATATTGCAAATAGCCGTAGTTATCCTTTCTTTTCCCTCACTACAAATATTTATACTTTCCATCCCCACTAGAAGCTCTCGAGCAAAACTTAATCTTAAGATCAGGTTGATTATAAGACCACGTTGTCAATTCCAAAATAATCCACAACATCCAAACACCATTGCACCCTAGGTGTGTAATCGAGTCGAGCCGAGCTCGAGTCATGCCTAACTCTAGCTCGCATGTCAGTCAAAATGCAAGTTCAAGTCGAGCTTGAATGGCAAACTCAAGTTCCGCCTGCAATGACGACACCGGTCTCACGAGCTTGAGCCGAAAATCAAATTATCATGAGAGCTAACGAAAGAAGACCTCATTATTAGAGAAGAAAGAGGAGTTTCGTGACAGCCCGTTGTAGAAGGCATTGATGTGACCATTGATCGGGTAGTCGAGCTAGCTAGCGAACTGACAAACCATGCCTAGAGAAACTTAAAACTCGAGCTCGTTCAAATAACTAGCTTGAGTTTGAGCTCAAGCTCGAGCTCATGGCTCGATAAGCTTTACTCTCGAGCTCATTAACTAGTCAAGCTCAAGATGGCTTACGAGCCGGATTGGCTCACACAAAAGTCTACCCCCCTCCCTCATTATAGTTGTTGCCAAAAACAAGATGTCAAACTTTGGTTGACCAACTCAACACAAGCACGTCTCTAAGAACCTCCGTACAATCATAAAAGCCTAGAGCACATCATGAGTATACAAATACCTACACCAAAAAGAGCATATTCATCAACTAAAGATCCTTCCATCACAATAAAAAGCATCCATTACATTATCAAGCTACAATGTTTGCTGCATAATGAGATAAAGGGAACAAACAATAGAAGTAATAGNACTAGTCAAGCCTGAGATGGCTTACGAGCCGGATTGGCTCACACAAAAGTCTACCCCCCTCCCTCATTATAGTTGTTGCCCAAAACAAGATGTCAAACTTTGGTTGACCAACTCAACACAAGCACACCTCTAAGAACCTCCATACAATCATAAAAGCCTAGAGCANATTCAAATAATGAGCTTGAGTTTGAGCTCAAGCTCGAGCTCATGGCTCGATAAGCTTTACTCTCTAGCTCATTAAAGCTCAAGCTCGAGCTCATGGCTCGATAAGCTTTACTCTCTAGCTCATTAACTAGTCAAGCTCGAGATGGCTTACGAGCCGGATTTGCTCACACAAAAGTCTACCCCCCTCCCTCATTATAGTTGTTGCCCAAAACAAGATGCCAAACTTTGGTTGACCAACTCAACACAAGCACACCTCTAAGAACCTCCATACAATCATAAAAGCCTAGAGCACATCATAAGTATACAAATACCTACACCCAAAAGAGCATATTCATCAACTAAAGATCCTTCCATCACAATTAAAAACATTCATTACAATATCAAGCTACAATGTTTGCTGCATAATGAGATAAAGGGAACAAACAATAGCAGTAATAGAAGTTGACCTTTNAAAAAACATCCATTACATTATCAAGCTACAATGTTTGCTGCATAATGAGATAAAGGGAACAAACAATAGCAGTAATAGAAGTTGACCTTTTTTATTTTGATGATTTGGACCCCTACAACACTAAATCAAAGAAGAAATGATTTGTCATCTTAAAAATAAACTTCATCACTTTTGAGCATTATTTATTTAGTTTTAGCAATCTGAACTAAATCTAGAAGAACCTAACCTAAGAGAGAGAGAGATAGAGTTATCATTCTCAGAGTAATTTTCACTTTAAAAAAAAGCTTATTTACCTTTTTAGTTCAAACTCCATCAGAATCGAAGAAGGTCTACAATAAGCTCTAATGNAGCTTATTTACCTTTTTAGTTCAAACTCCATCAGAATCGAAGAAGGTCTACAATAAGCTCTAATGGAGATTATATTTTGCAAAAATTTTATCACAAAGTAATGGTACCAATTCTGATAACCTAAACTAAATCTATGAAGATTAAGCTGAATAGGACACGAGTTATCATCCTCAGCATTTCTGCTATTTATTAGAAGCAATGAATTGGATGATGATCCGCTTGGAAAATAACATAATGCAAAGCTAATCAAGCACAAGGAAAGCATGATTCATGACCTGGACTTAGTCTACAAGGAAAAAAATGAATAAATTATCGCCCTTAAAAAATTTTTACTTCCAAATGATTTTTTTTATAGTTTTTTGTAATCTGATCTTTAAGAACTAAGTCAACAGGAAAAAAAGTTGTCATTCTTAGGATTGCTNCCATGACCTGGACTTAGTCTACAAGGAAAAAAAAAAGAATTATCGCCCTTAAAAAATTTTTACTTTCAAATGATTTTTTTTATAGTTTTTTTGTAATCTGATCTTTAAGAACTAAGTCAACAGGAAAAAAAGTTGTCATTCTTAGGATTGCTTTTGTCTTCATTTTTAGTGAATCTTGTTCGGTTTATTTACAATTTAGATTTAATTCATAAAGGCTAGATGGACAGATAACTCACTCCTTTGGATTCTACTGCAAATGTTGTAAGACGTAGCACATGTTATATATATATATATATATATATATATATGTATGTATGTATGTAAAAGTGATAAAACTGATGACAATGAATTATATAAATGAAGAGATACCATGCAATTGTGCTTGGGGAAGTTTAGATTATGACCTATGTATTCTAAATCATAGAAGGAAGAAGCTATCTTTCTCTAAATTTTTTTTTCCCTGTAAATTATTTGGTTTTGATAATTTAGAACCAATCCATTATAACTAAATTGAGATTTTATATTTAATAAGTTGATCCTAAAATAAACAAAACATTAGTAAAAAACTGGTAAGAAAAACTTTCATTAACAACTTAAGCTTGGGTTACAGATTTATATAAGCTCATTCTTTCTTCATAGAGGTTTAATATTTCTTCAAATATCATCCACTCGCAAACATTATTTGAAGCTCTTTTAAATCTTAGTTTGTCATGAAAACAATAAGTTGGAGTAGGCTTTGATCTTCGCTAGTTAGATGCCCACACATTGAATTGCTCTCATTTCTTTGACATTTCCAACCTCAGACGGAAATTTCTTTCATCCTTGTCATTTGGCTGATAAGGAAATTTCTTAATGAAGAAACATCCAATCAATAGACATTCTTATCTTCANTTTTTTTTTCCCTGTATTTTAATGGGTTTTGATAATTTAGAACCAATCCATTATAACTAAATTGAGATTTTATATTTAATAAGTTGATCCTAAANTAGAGATTTAATACAATTTTAATAAAAATAAAAAAGAAATTTAAGTAAAATCTAAATATGTTACGAGCATTCTCAGCTAGCTCGATCACGACTGTATCGTCACGAGCATTCTCACCTAGGAAGCAATGACAGGATTGTGGCATACAAAGTGATCAAACCCCGCCGATACAGTCCCAATTTGGGCTTACTATTGCAATTCAATTTCTTTATGAAGCATCGTGATTCGATCATGTGAAATCTTTGATCCTCAACGATACCTTCCTCAAAGCTCTGGAACCTACAACCGCTTCCTCTACCCGCAAAGGCTGATTGACAACTTCACCTCCAATTTAAATTAATTCTTCGATCCTGATCACTACCAATCAGAAGAGATTGTATCATTTCGAGATCAGTTTATCCCTAACAAGCCTCTTCAGAATGCAGGCGTGATACAGACCGACGACAAGCTTATTATCTTGTGGTGCAAATGCGATTCAAACCATCGAGGAAACCATCGCAGCCATTTTAGCATTCAAGTGTTTACCTTTTGTGATCAAAACTTCAAGATAGGAATCGGAAGCCTGTTTATCATCCATGGAGGGATAGCTCCCGTCCATGAAGGGGATACTCAAAATTATGAAAGAAATAATAAAAAAGATCTTGGAATTTCACACAAATCCGCTTTCGCCCACTAAAGGAACGAATGACGACATCTGGAGTGGATGTGAGCGACAACAACCAAAAAGATTCACAACATTAGGGCTGAATTGTTGCTTAACGCAGATATGGAGCTCTGAGAACAAGTGAAGGAATTGGGAGCAAACTCGAACGATAACCATCTGAAGGAACAGTGTGGCATCAAGGCAGCATCGCTGCTTTAGGCATAACTAGAGTCTCATGATCGAGCAAAGGAATTGGGAGCAAGCCCGAGCTGCGGCACTTGAAAGGAAAAACGCAGCATCAAAATAGCTAGAATGAATTGAAGCGGACAAGATTAAATGAAAGAATCAAGAGTAGATTCGAGCAATAGCTTCTTAATGGAATGGCGCGACAACTAGAGTTTTGGAATGAGTGGCAGTCGTGGAATGAAACAACATGAAATTCAGGGTTGGAGAATATTTCTTCAAAGTATTTGAGCTTGAAACAAGAAAGTATGGTGGGTGAGATGTCGGCATAGGGTTTCATCCAGCTGTGTAGCATCTTTTGTCGCGACAATCTTTTTAGGTGGAAGGTGACTCAAGAGTAATGATCGGAATGGGACAAGTGGAGAAGAGCAAGGGAGAGTCTAAGGGACTAATTTTGATACTACAAAGTATTCAGGAGGCAGACAGGAAAATGGTGTTGAGAGGGGATGCTAGCTTATGCAGAACCACAGTCTCACTCAAAACCATGGTCAAGACGATACATAGAGCGTGATTAAGCTATTTGGGGGAGTTGTAGAGTCTATAGGAATTCAAGTGTCCATAGTAGAATTCCCTACGTGTTCAGTAGCTTCTGCAACAATTTTTCGACATGTTTCATTAGTCTAGAGGGTTACCACCTCCGAGGGAACACGAACATGTCGTTGCATTGAAGGAATGAGTTCCTCCTATCATCATCCGATCATAGTAGATAGTTGAAGACTTTGTGAGCAACATAATTTGTAGTTGGTCACGTAGGTCGTAGTGGTAAGTTGTGTCGACTTCCGTAGGCCGAGAGGGTCGGAGTCGAGAGCTGCACGAGTGGGGGTGTAGATGAACTGGACATGAGTGAGCCTAGGCTCAACACTTGTTCGACTCATTAAAACATACCACAATTAGTGTTCGGTTTGTTTATATTTCGAACACAAAAAAATGTGTTCGTGTTAGGCTTTTTTGTTTAGCGAGCCAAACACAAGCAGTTTGCGAACCAAAGACCCGTTTTGACAACTCTAATCACAGAGTTGTATGATGTTAAGAGTTGGGACGAGATTTAAATCTTATTATTTATATTAAAACATCATTTAAATATAATTTAATATTTTTATTCTCTTTTTTTAATTAATAATTATAATTGCTTATAAAGCTTTATAGCCATGTAGTCAATTAATTTTTTTAAATAAANAAACTCGAACGACATCGAGAGTGGCGAAGCGCCACGAGCAAGAGTGACCGGAGTGCAAACCAAGAGAAGCACGTGAGTGGCGAAGGCTGCAAGCAAGCGACCGAAGCAAGACTAAGAACTGGTGAAGCTCGAATGACCGCGGGCAACACATGAACAAAAAACAGGAAAAAATATTACATCAGTACTACGCACGTAGAGGAACATGCGTAGCCAATAAAATCACGCCACGATATCCNCACATCGAGAGTAGCGAAGCGCCACGAGCAAGAGTGACCGGAGTGCAAACCAAGAGAAGCACGTGAGTGGCGAAGCCTGCTAGCAAGCGACAGAAGCAAGACTAAGAACTGGTGAAGCTCGAATGAACCGCGGGCAACACATGAACAAAAACAGAGACAAAGGCGAAAGGGGGAATTCTCATGTGAAATTCATGAGGATTTTGAGCCAAACCCTAGGATTATATATATATATATATATAAAGAACTAAAAAGTATAAAATTATGTTATAAAAATATAGTTTTTTGATGTTGATAAAGAGAATGAGTTAGATTATTAAATAAGAATTTAATAAATATTTAAATATAAGGATTGAGAAAATAAAATTTCAATGTATAAATAAATTTAAAATTAATAAGAAAAACACAAAATTCATTCAAAACTTTATGTTGAGATTATAACAGAGAAATAGTTAATTCATTAAGATTTATATATAAAGCAAGATATTATTAACTAATGAAATCAAATCTTAGTAGAAAAAAAAATAATCAAGATTTAATACAATTTTAATAAAAACAAAAAAGAAATTTAAGTAAAATCTAAATATGTTACGAGTATTCTCAGCTAGCTCGATCACGACTGTATCGTCACGGCATTCTCACCTAGGAAGCAATGATAATCCTACAGAGTAATCGAACCCCGCCGATACAGTCTCAATTTGGGCTTACTACTGCAATTCAATTTCTCTGTGATGCATCATGATTCGATCCCGGGAAATCATTGATCCTCAACGATACCTTCCTCAAAGCTCTGGAACCTACAACCGCTCCTCTACCCGCAAAGGCTAATTGACAACTTCACCTCCAATTTTAATTAATTCTTTGATCTTGATCACTACCGATCAGAAGAGATTGTATCATTCTGGGATCAGGTTATCCCCAACAAGCCTCTTCAGCATACAGACGTGATATAGACCGACGACAAGCTTACTATCTTGTGGTGCAAATGCGATTCAAACCATCGAGGAAACCATCGCCGCCATTTTAGCATTCAAGTGTTTACCTTTTGTGATCAAAACTTCAATATAGGAATTGGAAGCGTGTTTCTCATCCACGGAGCGATAGCTCCCGTCCATGAAGGGGAGATTCAAGATTATGAAAAAAAATAATAATAAAATCATGGAATTTCACTCAAATCCATTTTCGCCCGCTGAAGGATCGAACGACAGTGTCTGGAGCGGATGTGAGCGACAACAACCAAAAAGATTCACAACATTAGGGCGGAATTGTTGCCTAAGGCAGATGTGGAGCTCTGATAAAAGGTTAAGGAATTGGGAGCAGACTCGAGCGATAACCATCTGAAGGAACTGTGTGGCATTAAGGCAACATCGCTGCTTTAGGCATAACTAGAGCCTCATGATCGAGCAAAGGAATTGTGAGCAAACCCGAGCTGCAGCACTTGAAAGGAAAAACGCAACATCAAAATAGCTGGAATGAATTGAAGCAGACAAGATTAAATGAAAGAATCAGGAGCAGATTTGAGCGATAGCTTCTTAATGGAATGGTGCGACAACTAGAGTTTTGGAATGAGTGGTAGTCGTGGAATGAAACGACATGAAATTCAGGACTGGAGAATATTTCTTCAAAGAATTTGAGCTTGAAACAAAAAAGTATGGTGGGTGAGATGTCGACATAGGGTTTCATCCAGCTGTGTAGCATCTTTTGTCGCGACAATATTTTAGGTGGAAGGTGACTCAAGAGTAATGATCGGAATGGGACAAGTGGAGAAGAGCAAGGGAGAGTCTAAGGGACTGATTTTGATACTACAAACTATTCTGGAGGCGGACAGGAAAATGGTGTTGAGAGGGGATGCTAGCTTATGCAGAACCACAGTCTCACTCAAAACCATGGTCAAGACGATACATGGAGCAGGATTATGCTATTTGGGGGAGTTGTAGAGTCTATAGGAATTCAAGTGTCCATAGTAGAATTCTTTGGGGGTTCAGTAGCTTCTGCAACAATTTTCTGACATGTTTCATTAGTCTAGCGGGTTACCACATCCGAGGGAACACGAACATGTCGTTACATTGAAGGAATGAGTTCCTCCTATCAGCGTCAGATCATAGTAGAAGGTTGCAGACTTTGTGAGCAGCATAGGTCGTAGTTGGTCATGTAGGTCGTAGTGGTAAGTTGTGTCGACTTTCGTAGGCCGTGAGGGTCGGAGTCGGGAGCTGCACGAGTAGGGGTGTAGATGAACTGGACACTTGTGAGCCCAGCTTCAGCACTTGTTCGGCTCATTAAAACATACCACAATTAGTGTTCGGTTTGTTTATATTTCAAACACAAAAAATGTGTTCGTGTTAGGATTGTTTGTTTAACGAGTCAAACACAAGTTGTTTGCAAACCAAAGACCCGTTTTGACAACCCTAATCACGCAATTGTATGATGTTAAGAGTTGGGACGAGATTTAAATTTTATTATTTATATTAAAACATCATTTAAATATAATTTAATATTTTTATTCTATTTTTTTAATTAATAATTTTAATTGCTTATAAAGCTTTGTAGCCATGTAGTCAATTAAATTTTTTTAAAATAAANTTTTATATTATTATATTATAAAATAAAATATGTAATATGAGAAGGATTTACATATTGTACATTACAAATGTGTCGGCTGGTAGGAGAGGCGACGTGGTGCCTGGAGATCTGCCAAAGACAATTTGGCGAACATCATACCTAGCCGACCGTCATCTACTTGCTAGGAAAAAAGATAATTCTCAGATGAATCGGGCTCAACTATTCTCGTGGAGTCAACCTGCAATTGTTTCGGTAGTTTGATGTATGGACGTCTTGCCCATAAAGGCAAGACAAGAGCCATCATAGGCTCCTTATACCATCCGGTCGGATGTCGTCTTAAGTTCCCCGTGCCATTCGGGCAGACGTCATTTCATGCTCCTTGTTTCATCCGGACGGGTGTTATTTCAAGCTCCCAGCACTAAATTCATGTATTGACTAATATACAGTTTTCATATCTATGTATTATAAGGATACAAAATGTAATTTTACATCCCTCATTCTTATAAATAGGGGTCACTTTTCATGAATAAAAGTTACACGATTTTAATGTTCTATACCGTGTTACTGCTTTCTCTGTTCCCCTCCATCTCTCTTTCTCATTCTCTAATGCTTACTCGTGTCTCCCAGACGAATTTGGATTCAACGCATACATGCCACTCAATTATTTCGTATTTACATATTAACACTTAAATTTCAATACATATATGCCATCTAATGCATGAAAGCGTGTATTTCACTTTTTTAAGTTAAAATTATGATATTTTTTATTTGATATGAAAATTTTCGATGGTATAAATTAAAAAAAAAATAAAATTTAGATGTAAATACATAGAAATTGGATGATATGCACGTAAATGTCCCTTAATATTATTGTGTGTAGGGATTGAATTGTAAGAAGAAGAGTTAGCATTAGCCTGGAATGGCAGCACTATACACTTGGAGACAATACTTCTATAACTTGGGACTATTTGATTCATCAATCTTGAATATGGGTTTTAATATAGAAAATGTATATACTTATCATGCAATTCTTATATATTTGCATATCTAACAACTAAAATTTTATATTTGTGTAAGGCTGCAAACTTGGGTGAGGTTAGGCTTGGCTCTTGTTTAGCTCGTTCAAATCAATTCTATTCGAAATTGGGATATTGCACGTTAACAATATGTTTGTGTTCGTGTTAAGCTCATGCTCAGCTTAAAATTGACTCGTTTAAATTAATTAAACAAATAGATATATTATGTCAGATTCGTACCGACACATTTTCCTAAGCACTAAAAATCGCAAAACCTCTATGACCACAATAGTTGTAATGATGTAAACTCAAATAAAAATACATATAACATATTAATATATAAATAATATAAATCATTTTCTAATTTCAAGCTGAAATGAGACGAACACTATCAAATTGAACAAAGGATTGTTAATATTCGACTCTTTTATATTTCAACATTTAAATTTTACTCATGTTCAACTCGCTCGCTTAACGAACCAACCTAATTTTTTAAAAATGTTTTTATTTAGTGGATTCTTTATATATTTTAATTTTTTTTATTTTTTTATTTTTATATTTTTATATCAAATTAAAATATAAATAAAATAAAATAAAATAAAAACACAGAATATAAAATAATAAAATAAAATAATTTCAAGTGGCCCCTAATTGTCACATCTTCTGATGAAACCAATAATCTCTGGTAAAATTACAACCACCCTTTGTTTTTTTCCCTAACAGTGCTCACTTTATATGGCATTTACAAACATGACACCAGATTCTTATATGCTTACATGTAGGACACCTAAATTTTGTTTTTTTACATTTATACCCCCCAGATCTTTCATCACATTAAAACTGCCACTATTTTATTTTCTTAAAATAAAATAAATATTTCCATACATAAATTTTAGGTCTTAGATGTATAAATACATAAAATTTGAGTGGTATGCACGTAAATATTCCTAAAACTTTCTTTATATCAAAGAAACCATCTGCAAGGAATGCATCATCAATCCACAGAACAGTAGCTCAAAGGAACATGAAAGCTTGAAAATAACGAGAAAATATCAAGTTACACGTGTGGACAATTACACGGATCACACCACGCTGTCGTACGCACGACATGATACGATCTACACAGTCGACTGCACGTCCAATTATCTGAACATGACATTTTCCCGAATGTGACAGTGAGTAACCTCATATGAGAGCATATAAGAGTTGACTCTTAATTCAAAGTCAAAGACCAACAACTCTCACATTTTTATCAGAAGAAGAATACATAATTCAAGATGGCTAATTATTTTCATCATCAAGAAATAATAAAAAAAAAAAAGCTTTTCAAAAGAGGAAAATTAATTGATTTCCAACAAGACTTTTGACCTGAAGTACAATGTATAGTCTTCTCATATATCTTATAAGCTTCATGCCCAACAGAGTCAACAGTGATAGTTGACAAGGAAGGAGACATCATTATGCTACAAACAACCAAAAGAAATCAAAAGTTACATCCATACCACACAAATTTTATGTATTTATTTATCCAACACCCAAAGCTTTGATATTTACATCTATAACACTCTGGTAATATAAATCTATGCATGAAAATGCGCACTTCACTTTTAAAAAGGTAATAATAATAATATTTTGTATCTGATGTTAAAGATTTGAATAATAACATATTGGTGAGAAATTAGGGCGAAGAAAAACAGGAATCGAAACAAAATCTAGAAAAAGTACAGAATACAAAATATGGGATACCACATAGGGTTACATACAGGTCTATTTATAACTTTAGACAGAACAGTAAAAGAAATCTTGGGTACAATATGTAATTACCAAATTACCTCTACACCAGACCCTCAACTCAGATAAGGAACTTGCCGCTCTGCTCTCGAGGGTGTAGGCATTTTTGCCAAACCTCGTTAAATCTCTTTGTGGTCTTCTGGATTTGTGTCGACTCCTATTTTTCTTCGCCCTAATTTCTCGACACATATCAAATATATTTTGTTTCAAATCAAAACATAAATAAAATAAAATAAAAACAAAAAATAAAAAACAAAAAAACAAAAGTGAATCCAAACGTCTCCTTAAACAAACATAAAAATTAATTTAAGCAATTTGAATACAGGCCTTAGTTGTAAAAGTTATTCTCTAATGAACTTGTGCAGCATTTGATGGATGGCATTTGTCATCCCTGCCAAACTGAGATAATGACAGAGATGCATAATATGAACTGAAACCAGCTGAAACATTCAACAATGGCGGACCCCTCCACCTCCATCTGTTGTTAACTTCTCCCCCACCACCACCACTCTTTGTCCCCCCAAGTCTAGCTAAGCCAAATCCCACTCTAAATCTCACCAACCATTCCTTCATTATCTCAGCATATAAACCTATAAAAATATTCAAATCATAAATCCACATGCTTGATGATGAAGAACAGAATAGAATACCGCTTGTGTCACGTTTCCAGGTAGACCCATACAAACTAGAAACTTATTCCAAATATTTTATTAAGGACGGCAAAAGATCAATTATAGATAGAATTCCACACGAGTAGCACTTGAACATGCGGCCATTATTCTAGGGTCAAAAGAACCTTATCGCTTGTAAGAATCAAGGTACGGGACATGAGCAATCAGCTCCTAATTCTCATCCAAGCGTGATTTCAATCTTCAAGCCCCAACAAACATATGTTTGTATCTTATTTGTAGTACAGACTCAATTCTAAACTCTAAACATACATAAAAAGGAATTAAAAGATTGCATGCTCAATTAACTCCAAAATAAAAGTTAGTATGCAA
>JXCR01146004.1:193011-206597 GCA_002079205.1 Phalaenopsis hybrid cultivar
ATATATATATATATATATATATAGAGAGAGAGAGAGAGAGAGAGCAAGATATTATTAACTAATGAAATCAAATCTTAGTAGAAAAAAAAATAACAGAGATTTAATACAAGTTTAATAAAAATAAAAAAGAAATTTAAGGAAAATCTAAATATGTTACGAGCATTCTCAGCTAGCTCGATCACGACAGTATCGTAACGAGCATTCTCACCTAGGAAGCAATGACAGGATTGTGGCATACAGAGTGATCGAACCCCGCCGATACAGTCTCAATTTGGGCTTACTACTGCAATTCAATTTCTCTATGAAGCATCGTGATTCGATCCCGGGAAATCTTTGATCCTCAACGATACCTTCCTTAAAGCTCTGGAACCTACAACCGCTCCTCTATCTGCAAAGGCTAATTGACAACTTCACCTCCAATTTAAATTAATTCTTCGATCCTAATCACTACCAATCAAAAGAGATTGTATCATTCTGGGATCAGTTTATCTCTAACAAGCCTCTTCAGAATACAGGCGTGATACAGACCGACGACAAGCTTATTATCTTGTGGTGCAAATGTGATTCAAACCATTAAGGAAACCATCGCCGCCATTTTAGCATTCAAGTGTTTACCTTTTGTGGTCAAAACTTCAAGATAGGAATTGGAAGCATGTTTCTCATCCATGGAGGGATAGCTCCCGTCCACAAAGGGGATACTCAAGATTATGAAAGAAATAATAAAAAAGATCGTGGAATTTCACACAAATCCACTTTCTCCCGATGAAGGATCGAATGACGACGTCTGGAGCCGATGTGAGCGACAACAACCAAAAAGATTCACAACATTAGGGCGGAATTGTTGCTTAAGGCAGATATGGAGCTCTGAGAACAGGTGAAGGAATTGGGAGCAAACTCGAGCGATAACCATCTGAAGGAACTGTGTGGCATCAAGGCAGCATCGCTGCTTTAGGCATAACTAGAGCCTCATGATCGAGCAAAGGAATTGGGAGCAAACTCGAGCTGCAACACTTGAAAGGAAAAATGCAACATCCAAATAGCTGGAATGAATTGAAGCGGACATGATTAAATGAAAGAATCAAGAGTAGATTCGAGCAATAGCTTCTTAATGGAATGGCGTGACAACTAGAGTTTTGGAATAAGTGGCAGTCGTGGAATGAAACGATATGAAATTTAGGGTTGGAGAATATTTCTTCAAAGCATTTGAGCTTGAAACAAGAAAGTATGGGGGGTGAGATGTCGGCATAGGGTTTCATCCAGCTGTGTAGCATCTTTTGTCGTGGCAATCTTTTAGGTGGAAGGTGAATCAAGAGTAATGATCAGAATGGGACAAGTGGAGAAGAGCAAGGGAGAGTCTAAGGGACTAATTTTGATACTACAAAGTATTCAGGAGGCAGACAGGAAAATGGTGTTGAGAGGGGATGCTAGCTTATGCAGAACCACAGTCTCACTCAAAACCATGGTCAAGACGATACATGGAGCAGGATTAAGCTATTTAGGGGAGTTGTAGAGTCTATAGGAATTCAAGTGTCCATAGTAGAATTCTCTGAGTGTTCAGTAGCTTCTGCAACAATTTTCTGACATGTTTCATTAGTCTAGCGGGTTACCACCTCCGAGGGAACACGAACATGTCGTTACATTGAAGGAATGAGTTCCTCCTATTAGCGTCTGATCATAGTAGAAGGTTGAAGACTTTGTGAGTAACATAAGTCGTTGTTGGTCACGTAGATCGTAGTGGTAAGTTGTGTCGATTTCCGTAGGTCGTGAGGGTCGGAGTCGGGAGCTGCACGAGTAGGGGTGTAGATGAACTGGACACGAGTGAGCCCAGGCTCAGCACTTGTTCGACTCATTAAAACATACCACAATTATTGTTCGGTTCGTTTATATTTCGAACACAAAAAAATGTTTTCGTGTTAGGCTTTATTGTTTAGCGAGTCAAACACAAGTTGTTTGCAAACTAAAGGCCCGTTTTGACAACCCTAATCACGGAGTTGTATGATGTTAAGGGTTGGGACGAGATTTAAATCTTATCATTTATATTAAAACATCATTTAAATATTATTTAATATTTTTATTCTCTTTTTTTAATTAATAATTTTAATTGCTTATAAAGCTTTGTAGCCATGTAGTCAATTAATCTTTTTTAAAATAAAACTCATCAAATATATATATATATATATATTAAGACAAAACGAATCGAACACAAACGAACAAATATTTGTTCGTGTTCGGCATGTTTATGTATCAAAGCCAAAAAATTTGTTTTTGTTTGACTCATTAACTTAGCAAACGAATCGAACATGAGTTTCTTAACGAGTCGAATACAAACTGTTCGCGAACAATGAAATGTTTTAACAGCCCTATGCACGAGGTTTTGTTTGGTCACGTAAGTTGTAGTGGTGAGTTATGATAATGACGGTAGGCCATGAAGGACGGAGTCGAGAGTGGCACGAGTTGTGGGCCACGTAGGTTGTAGTTGGTTATATAGACAATAGTAGTGGGTTGAGATGACGTTCATAAGTCGTAGTGGTTGTAGTCGAGAGCATGAGTTGTGGACCAAGTATGTTGTAGTTAGACACGAATGTCATATCGATAAGTTGCGATGACATTCATGGGTCGCAAGGGCCGCAGTCTGGAGCTTCACGAAAGCAGCTTTAAGAGTCCAGAGAAAATCAATGTCTTCTGTGCATATTGTTATGTCGTCTTCGGAATTTGTCGTTGCACTGTAAATGGGTTACATTGTTACTTTCAAATGTACTACGGGTTTTCAAAGCGCACGTTGTGATTTCACAGAAGATTTTTTCTGCATAGAGCAGGTGACAGACAACGACGACTGTAGAAGTCAGCAATGTCAAAAGTTGGTCGGAGGTAACCACGGTGGCTGATGAGCAATGTTTGATGATGGTTGGTGGCTGCAAGAGTAGGAATTGTTTGCTATATCGTCAGTGTTGGATCCTGGGCATCAGTTCCCTCTTCTGCTAGCTCTAGCATTCTTCTTGCCTAGGGTCTAGTCCCCTCTCACGAGGGGGTAGAGCTCTATTTTTAGAATTGAAGTTACAAATAAGGAATGAATCTAGATCACTCTTGATTGCATTTCCAATAAGATTTCCTTGATCAGATAGTGTTTGATGAACATTTAATTGTCTTAATGATGACGAAATTGGGCAATATTGAACTTGTTGGATTTGATTGTCGTGAAGCTCGCTTTGATTGAATATAAGCATGTCATATTCATAATTTGTTTGACCTTCTAATTATGTTTGCAAAGCTCTCAAAAGTTGTTCAACAACTTAATATGGGCTTAATTTGACTCAGATTAAACAACTTTCGTTATCGTTAGTTATGTCTTGTCGAACCAATCAGTTTGACTTTAAGTTTTCTAAAATCAGAGTTCTTGATGAATTTTAGTCGAAGTTTGAAATTTTTTTGCTAAAAATTTCATCTTGAGATTTGTGTTGCGTCTCGAAATTCATGTCGAATGGTGAAAATTTGTTGATGGCGTGTCAGGCTGATGTAAACTATATAATAAGATAATATATTGTCCTATATGATGAGATTATCCTAAACTTTCATGAAGGATCATAACTGAGAAATAAATTATTAATTATTTTATATTGACTCGTTGCGTTTAACTAGCATGCATATAATTTTATTTTACATTATATTGATGTAATTTAAAATTATGAGTATTCGCTGGTCTGTTTGTAGCTAGTCATATTTTAATGTTTACATTTTGAGAAAGAAAATGCGAAGTAAAAGAGTTAATGCTTATATAAGATGCTATCAAAACAACGAAAGATAATTTATTTGTGACTATTTACTAGTAAGTTTATGTGATGTTTATTTAATTAAGGGCTCTTTCAATTATTTGGATGACAAATTATTATTAGATAGAAAAATTAATTTAATTTAATTTCACAATCTGACTATTTATTCCCTCCTCGAAATTTCCAAGCCACAGAGTCAAATTGTGACAGTGAGATAGGTTCATTGATTGAATTGAAGTCAAGATGCCATTAAAGCTATACGATAAACTTCAACTATTAGTTTGGCTCAACATTAAACTTAATTGAATTTGTATATAAAATTCAACAGTTGAATAGATTCAAAGAGTGCAAACTTTCTAGAGCAAAATATGCATGCATTTACATTAGGCAAAAGCAAAATCAAATATATTGAATAGCAAAGCTGGCTCTATGGTGTTTGTTAAACTGAGAAGGCAAAAAAAAAAAAAAAAGGTTGAAAAGGAATATGAGAAATGGCATTTTCTATGAATGTGATACACTTCTCTATTCTTGCAGCCCTTTAAATTAGTTTGGATTCAACATTTAAATATTTCTCAATCAATCCTCATGGAGCTGCTAACTTCTTAGCCATTTTCTCCTAGGATTAACATTTAAGCCTCTCAGCTTTCTCCTATCACTACAAAGTAGTATTATACGTTAGAATATGGTATTCAAAAATGACAACAAGAGTGGCATCAAGAAAATTTTGAAGGATGATGAACAATGAGAGAACAAAATTGAAGTTATCCACGCTTTTAAGTCAATTGGATCTATGATTACCTTGTTTTTATTTGAGATAATGGTCGTGAAACCAAAATTCAATTTGAAGGACATCTCTGCTCCTTGTAATTGGTCAAATAGATCATTGATCCTCAATATCGGGTACTCTGTTGTTCTTGGTTGGATTTTATTAAGGACTCTTTAAGAGAATTAATCTCATTTCAATGAGCTTTTTTAGTTGATCATTCGATGCATGTAGTTTCTACAGTGTCATATTATAAAAGCACTTGAAGACCAGCGTGGCACCAGGCAACTCGATGGTGTTGTTATGTGAAATCTGATCGTGTTGATCAATTGTTCACTCAGAGCACCAAGTTTTGCCGAAGTTTGATGTAAAAGTAATGTATTTCAAATACAATATATTTCTTTTACACTCATTATGTTTACAATTTATTCATTTTCAGCAAACTAAATAACCCTTTAGTTTTAACTCACCAATTTAAAGGGATTTATATTATGATTTTAGAGAAGATTCACAGAGAAATAGTTTTGGGAAGATTGAGAGATTAAAGAGCGAGAGTTTTACAACAAAATAAAATTAGGATTCCACAACAAAGAAAAAATAAATGTTGGACATCTCAAAATTAGCTTCAAAATAGAATCAGTGGATTAAGAAAAGTTTATCCTTGTCCTTATTTATACTTTCCTTCAACAAGTAGTTTTGGCCTTCTATAATATTATTACTCCTTGAGAATTAATATATCATTTTTCAATCACATCCAAAATATTTCGAGAACCAAATAATGTCGTTATTTAGAAGATACAATTTTCATAACTCTCTTTCATAATATGATGCACTTGTAGGTTCATACCACTTACCATCTCCTACAAACACAGCTTTGATTTCACTTTTATGGAAACCTTGCGTGTTGGACAGAGAGACTAGCAAGCTCATCTTGAACTTTTGCTCTCAAATTTAGGTCATACAAAATGACATGACTAAGGCCTGTTTGAGCCAGTTTATTGAGAACAACTTCCTATATATAACTTATGAATTAAAAATCTATAATTTCTAAGCAACTCTACATTATACAATACTATGGCTTTATTTTTGGTTTATTTTTCAGCAATTTCAACCTCTTCCATTTCTAAATGAAAAGCAAACAATTACAATTCGACGGTATCATGATTGTACATCATTACAAATTCGTTCTAGGCAGACAACTATAACTCTCATTCTACATACCAATATTGTGTCAATATACAAATTTATACCAGAAATATTTGCCTCAGCATTGTGAAAAACAGTAAAAATTCTCAGAATCATCTGCCTAATTCATAAAAAAAGATCAGCAAAAGTTTTCATAAGCCCTTAGACTTGATCATATATATTCTTTAAATATAAAAAATTTCAAAAAAAATAAAAAAAAATATTTAAAGACTAAGAAATAAATCTCATTAAGAGAATACCCCTTAATAGCAATAAATGGTACAATCCCAATAAATATAAAATACCAAAATAAATTAAAAAACTCATCTCATACAATCATCCATCCCCTCTAAGTATAATGAATTGCAATAGGGCTGTTGGAATAGGAAAGCTTTTAGGAAATGACAAAGGCTAAAAACAAACAACTTATGGAAGAAGCTTCACTCTTATTTAACACCTTTACTTGGCTTGATACAAACTCAAAGACTCCACCCCTATTTATACTAGTGGCACCTCCTAAATTAATGGCTAGGATTGTGCCACCACAATTACAATCCAATGNCTTTTTCAATCACATCCAAAATATTTTGAGAACCAAATAATGTCGATATTTAGGAGATACAATTTTCATAACTCTCTTTCATAATATGATGCACTTGTAGGTTCATACCACTTACCATCTCCTACAAACACAGCTTTGATTTCACTTTTATGGAAACCTTGCGTGTTGGACAGAGAGACTAGCAAGCTCATCTTGAACTTTTGCTCTCAAATTTAGGTCATACAAAATGACATGACTAAAGGCCTATTTGAGCCAGTGTATTGAGAACAACTTCCTATATATAACTTATAAATTAAAAATCTATAATTTCTAAGCAACTCTAGATTATACAATACTATGGCCTTATTTTTGGTTTATTTTTCAGCAATTTCAACCTCCTCCATTTCTAAATGCAAAGCAAACAATTACAGTTCAACGGTACCATGGTTGTACATCATTACAAATTCGTTCTAGGCAGACAACTATAACTCTCATTCCACATACCAATATTGTGTCCATATACAAATTTATACCAGAAAAATTTGTCTCAGCATTGTGAAAAACAGTAAAAATTCTCAGAATCATCCGCCTAATTCATAAAAAAAGATCAGCAAAAGTTTTCATAAGCCCTTAGCCTTGATCATATATATTCTTTAAATATAAAAATTTTCAAAAAAAATTAAAAAAATTAAAGACAATAAATAAATCTCATTAAGAGAATACCCCTTAATAGCAATAAATGGTACAATCCCAATAAATATAAAATACCAANTTTTGAGCCAGTTTATTGAGAACAACTTCCTATATATAACTTATGACTTTAAAATCTATAATTTCTAAGCAGCTCTAGATTATACAATACTATGGCTTTATTTTTGGTTTATTTTTCAGCAATTTCAACCTCTTTCATTTCTAAATGAAAAACAAACAATTACAGTTCGACGGTACCATGATTGTACATCATTACAAATTCGCTCTAGGCAGACAACTATAACTCTCATTCTACATACCAATATTGTGTCCATATACAAATTTATATCATAAAAATTTGTCTCAGCATTGTGAAAAATAGTAAAAATTCTGAGAATCATCTGCCTTATTCATTAAAAAGATCAATAAAAGTTTTCATAAGCCCTTAGCCTTGATCGTATATATTCTTAAAATATAAAAATTTTCAAAAAAAAATAAAAATATTTAAAGAGTTAAGAGAATACCCCTTAATAGCAATAAATGGTACAATCCCAATAAATATAAAATACCAAAATAAATTAAAAAACTCATCTCATACAATCATCCATCCCCCACTAAGTATAATGAATTGCAATAGGGCTTCTAACCTTATGCACGCCATCGCTCCAAACCAGCGATCCCGACACGATATACGGCGGCCTTCCACTAATCGCCGCCACCCTCACCACCAGACTAAACGACCTCTTCTCATTCACCTTCCTGAACTCCAATTTCGCCGGACTCACCTCAATCTCCACCCCCGGCGGTGCCTCCACAATCGCCTTATAAACAGCCGCCCCCCCGCCGACATTGGTCACAACCCTCCTGTAGGTGGCGAGGGAGGGCTTAGCGGAGTCCGGCACGATGTAGTGAAAGCTGGGGTAGTTAAGGCCGTCGTATCCCTTGGCATCGGAGAAGTTAGCGCAGTTGAAGTTGCGGGAGCCGGTGAGGATTGCGACGGCGGTGGTGTTGGGGTGTTTGGAGCAGAGGAAGCGGAGATAGGAGGATTCGGTGATGTCGTAGAGGAGGCCGGGGTTGAGGGCGGCGAGGGGGTCGATTTGGCCGGAGCCGTAGGAGTATTCGAGGTCTAATTTGGGGGATTTGGTGGTGGGATTTGTTGGGGGGCGNATAAGGAAAGTGGCTAAAATCATTTCGAATTGAAATAAACAAATTTGTAAATATCATTACCTTGAGGATCTCTGTGTAAAGAGGGTTCGGTCCCCTGGCTGAGAAGGAGGGTACGTAGACCCCATTGCCAGTGAAATCATAAGACTTTTCAATCCTCGCCACCGGTTTCCTACGACAACAAGCAAATAATTTTATGTAACATATAAAAAACTGTAAATTATAATTTTGTTCAATATTATTCAGAAATCTACCCTNCCATGGAGGTGCCGGACATTGTTTGGAAGGGGAAGCGGCGGGTGTCGCTGGGGTCGTCGCCGAAGGGGAGGTAGTCGGGGTAGGCGGCTAAGATGTTCATGCCCGGAGCCACCAAGTCCGGCTGCGTGTATACGATATTATTTCACTTAAAAATAAGGAAAGGGGCTAAAATCATTTCGAATTGAAATAAACAAATTTGTAAATATCATTACCTTGAGGATCTCTGTGTAAAGAGGGTTCGGTCCCCTGGCTGAGAAGGAGGGTACGTAGACCCCATTGCCAGTGAAATCATAAGACTTCTCAATCCTCGCCACCGGTTTCCTACAACAACAATCAAATAATTTTGTGTAACATATAAAAAACTGTAAATTATAATTTTGTTCAATATTATTCAGAAATCTACCCTTTGGGACCAAGGCTTTCAATATACTCTTTAATGATATCGCCCGCCTCCTTGGATATTATGGTCGCCGGAATCTCGAAAGTTTCGGCCTGGTCCACCGGCATGGTCAACTGCAGCACCAACNCAATCATTTCGAATTGAAACAAACAAATTTGTAAATATCATTACCTTGAGGATCTCTGTGTAAAGTGGGTTCGGTCCCCTGGCTGAGAAGGAGGGTACGTAAACCCCATTGCCAGTGAAATCATAAGACTTCTCAATCCTCGCCACCGGTTTCCTACCACAACAATCAAATAATTTTATGTAACATATAAAAAACTGTAAATTATAATTTTGTTCAATATTATTCAGAAATCTACCCTTCGCGACCAAGGCTTTCAATATACTCTTTAATGATATCGCCCGCCTCATTGGATATTATGGTCGCCGGAATCTCGAAAGTTTCGGCCTGGTCCACCGGCATGGTCAACTGCAGCACCAACCCAACACCTCCGGCGAGTTTCACCACCTGGTCCGTCCCCCCAGCGTTGCCAGTTATCTTACACAGCACGATCGTATGGTTCACAATTGTCGGCTCCATCGATTCAGGAGCACACATCCTGCATGTTAAATCACATCTCAAAATTACTCATTTATATTATATATATATATATATATATATATATATATATATATATATATATATATATATATATATATATANAGTCGGGATTTTAATAGTTGCTTTGTTATAATAATATTTCTTTGATTTATAGGAATATTTTATCAGTGTTATTTGTAAAAAAAGAAGTGATATTTGAGTATTATGTGGTGTTATTCTAATATTTTAATGTGTTGTTAAAATATTTCTCCGTGTTACTTGATTTGAGGCTGTGTTATTCGACATATTCTCCGTATTATTTCAATTTCTACTATGTTGTTCGAATAACACAGCCCTAATATTCCATTAACACTTCATTTTTCATAAATAATATTGATGAAATATTTCTATAACACAACGAAATATTATTATGATATATCAACTATTGCAATATGAATGTAGGTAGCTCTATCTTTGTTTGGAGTCCTAACATATAACACAACTTACTGAGCTTCGAAATTCATGCCATACAAGGCCGCNTTATAATGATATCTCCCTGTTTTACAGGAATATTTCATCAGTGTTATTTATAAAAAAAGAAGTGTTATTTGAGTATTATGTGGTGTTATTCGAATAATTTGATGTGTTGTTGGGATATTTCTCTGCGTTACTTGATTTGAGACTGTGTTATTCGACATATTCTCTGTGTTATTTCAATTTCTACTATGTTGTTCGAATAACACAGCCCCAATATTCCAATAACACTTCATTTTTCACAAATAATATTGATAAAATATTTCTATAACACAACAAGATATTCTTATGACACAACGACTATTGCAATATGAAGGTAGCTCTATGTTTGTTTGGAGTCCTAACATAATATGTTTTCGCACTTACTGAGCTTCGAAATTCATGCCATACAAGGCCGCATCAATCCCAAGCACCAACGGCTGGAAACCCTTTTGACTCTCATAAGTATTAACCGAAACTCCCGTTATCCTCCTCCCATTCCCCAACACCAAATCCGTCCGAAACNCGTCGGGATTTTAATAGTTGCTTTGTTATAATAATATCTCTCTGATTTATAGGAATATTTCATCAGTGTTATTTGTTAAAAAAGAAGTGATATTTGAGTATTATGTGGTGTTATTCTAATATTTTGATGTGTTGTTAAAATATTTCTCCGTGTTACTTGATTTGATGCTGTGTTATTCGACATATTCCCCGTGTTATTTCAATTTCTACTATGTTGTTCGAATAACACAGCCCTAATATTCCATTAACACTTCATTTTTCATAAATAATATTGATGAAATATTCATATAACACAACGAGATATTACTATGATACATCAACTATTGCAATATGAATGAAGGTAGGTCTATCTTTGTTTGGAGTCCTAACATATAACACAACTTACTGAGCTTCGAAATTCATGCCATACAAGGCCGCATCAATCCCAAGCACCAGCGGCTGGAAACCCTTCTGACTCTCATAAGTATTAACCGAAACTCCCGTTATCCTCCTCCCATTCCCCAACACCAAATCCGTCCGAAACCGCCGGTCATCCGTGCTCGCCCCCACCGTCAGCATCCACGGCGAGTAGTTAACCACCGTCCGGTGCATTGGCCCCAAATTCCCCGCCGATGCAACCGTCAGCACTCCCCGGCGCATCGCATGGTAAGCCCCGACAGCCAGACCGTCGGTGAACGATTTGCCGGGATCATCGCCGACGGAGAGATTGATGACATCGACTCCGTCTGAGATAGCCGCGTCGAAGGCCGCAAGCACGTCCTCATCATGGCACATGCCGTCGGCGAAGCAAGCTTTGTAGGATGCGATACGAGCAGACGGAGCGCCGCCGCGTGCCGTGCCCTTAGCCAGGCCGTATACATTGGCTTCCCTTAAGNCGTCCGAAACCGCCGGTCATCCGTGCTCGCCCCCACCGTCAGCATCCACGGCGAGTAATTAACCACCGTCCGGTGCATTGGCCCCAAATTCCCCGCCGATGCAACCGTCAGCACTCCCCGGCGCATCGCATGGTAAGCCCCGACAGCCAGACCATCGGTGAACGATTTGCCGGGATCATCGCCGACGGAGAGATTGATGACATCGACGCCGTCTGAGATAGCCGCGTCGAAGGCCGCGAGCACGTCCTCATCGTGGCACATGCCGTCGGCGAAGCAAGCTTTGTAGGAGGCGATACGAGCAGACGGAGCGCCGCCGCGTGCCGTGCCCTTAGCCAGGCCGTATACATTGGCTTCCCTTAAGGCAATTCCGGCGGCGGTGGAGGCTACGTGAGTTCCGTGCCCAATGTAGTCTTCGGGGGCCTTTACGTCATTTTCCGGGGCCTTGCCGTCTAGACGAAACCATTTCGCGCCGATTAGTTTGCTGCGGTGGAGGAAGCCATGTGCAATTATATTAATTAATAATCTAACTGGAGTAATTAGTATATCTAAACTCTATTTAAAACTGTATTATTAATTAATGAAATTTATTATCAGTTAATGGCAACACGGCTGACTTGTTGCATTTGAACGGGTGGCTGCCGGTGCATTTGCCGCGCCATCTCGCCGGTGGAGGACCGAAGCCGGTGTCGTTGAAGCTGGGGGAAAATGGATCGATCCCTACAAATAAAAAAGCTTAAATTTTTATTAAATTAAGAAACTAATTAATACGGAGGGGTTAGTGTAAATGACTTGCCGGAATCTATAACGCCGACGATGACGTCGCTCTCAGCAGCGATATTATGCGGGGCGGTCTCAGAGAAACCTAAGAAGTCCCAAGTACGAGTGGTGTGCAGCTTCCGGGAATGTGCGGGGAAGACGGAGACGACGCCATCGAGCTCGGCCACCTGAGCCGCCTCGTCGCCGGACAGTTTGGCGGCGAAAGCGTTCATGCTTAGGGTGTAGCTGTGGAAGATGGACTCCTTGGCGGCGTCATGGCTGTTTAGTGCAAGATTATTTGACTCAAGTTTAATATTCATAAAGTTGGATCTCAAAGGCTATTATGCATGTAACTTAAGACTTATAAAATATGACACATTCTGACTAATATTTGATTAGGGTGCAGNGAAGGCTATTATGCATGTAACTTAAGACTTATAAAATATGACACATTCTGACTAATATTTGATTAGGGTGCAGTGATATTTATATAATTAGAATGAAGTTAACACGACTAGTTAATATGATTTGATTATTTACCTTCCAAGGATATCGGAGAGAAGGCGGTGGTGATGGTCAATGGCATTGACGCTGGGGTGCGGCTTGTCGCCGAGATATACTATGTATTTCTGAGGGCAGACAGAAAAATAAGTGTAATTAATCTTCAATATAAAATTTGTTAAAAGAAAATATCACGTCTCCATAATAGATATGANATATTTCTGAGGGCAGACAGAAAAATAAGTGTAATTAATCTTCAATATAAAATTTGTTAACGTCTCCATAATAGATATGAGAATGATGATCTAAATTGTTTCATGTTGTGTACAGTAACATGATGCAATCCACACTGTCATCAACTCAAGTAATACTTTTAGACCTGATTGAGCATGTATAATAACCTTTTTTTCAGGGATGGAAGCTGCGAGAGCGGTGGAGGATAAGAGAAGGGAGTAGACAANGAGAATGATGATCTTAATTGTTTCATGTTGTGTACAGTAACATGATGCAATCCACACTATCATCAACTCAAGTAATACTTTTAGACCTGATTGATCATGTATAATAACCTTTTTTTCAGGGATGGAAGCTGCGAGAGCGGTGGAGGATAAGAGAAGGGAGTAGACAAGAACAAAAAGAGTGGAGGATGCCATGCATGAGAGTATGGCCTCCACGAGAAGAAGAGAGGAGTAGAGGAGAGGATGGAGATGTAAATTAAAAGGTTTTGGTGTTAGGTTTTCTACTATATAATATGCGTGAATATATATATATATATATATAGAGAGAGAGAGAGAGAGAGAGGATGAAGTGAGCTTAATTTGTTAGCTTGTTTATGTTGTTTGAGATTTTTGTTGGGGACAGAAGAAAGAGAGCCTTAAAAGGATAAGTGCACGGCACCTGCATCAAACGCCATTAGTGGGAGCCTAACTGTTCAGCATAAATTTGATTCAGCTTGTTCTGTTTGAAACAGACGTTCGGGAATCACATGAAAATTGATACATTAAGTTGTCATAGTTGCAACTACATGTACTTTCTTAATCTTCTTCTATTTTTAATAGGTCCTTT
>JXCR01146004.1:208512-225606 GCA_002079205.1 Phalaenopsis hybrid cultivar
GACCAGAGGATGTAGTCATAATCTCTTCTTCAAACACATCATCAGAGTCGTACCGATCACTGAGATTAATTTCTTCGTATTCGCGACTGACAACTTCTACATTGTGCTCTTCATCGATTGTATAAGTAAAATAAATATCTGTCTTTTCAGTTTCAACAAATTCAAAATCCCAATTTGATTTAGGGTCTATTTGATGCAACTGCAGCTTATTGAATAATCTGTTGATAAGTTGATTATAATCTGCTGATAATTTATGTGCGGTCACTATTAGAAACTTTTATTTTTTTGAAAAAGTCATACCGCTGCCAGAAAATTGCTACCGCACCTAGATAAGTGCGGTGATAAAACGCTGATTTCAGCGTTTTCAATTTGCATAAGTAGCCAAAACGCAGTTTACCCAAACAATCCAGGTGCATTTTCAAAACGCCACCACACCCATAACATGCCATCTTTTATGAAAAAAAAAAATATATTACTAACCCTGAAATATTAATTTTGGTTATTAATGATCAGCATTAATTAGGTAGGTATATTCATCAAAATCGCACCCCCGAAACTTTCAAATAAAGTAACCCAACCTTTTTATCAAACCAAGCCAATCCTCTGACCCTCGCTCTATGAAATAAATATAGGACATTTACAATCATAGCCCAACTTTTTAATATATTTACATATCTCACCCCTAAACTTTCCTATCTAATATCACATCCAAAAATAGCAAATTCATCTTTTTCATGTAAATATGAATGTTAATTGAAGAGTTAGATATGTAAATACATAAAAATTTTGTGCTGTGCATGTAAATTTCCCAATAATAANCCTATTTAATATCACCATCAAAAAATAGCAAATTCATCTTTTTCATGCTCATGTAAATATGGATGTTAATTGAAGAGTTAGATATGTAAATACATAAAAATTTTGTGCTGTGCATGTAAATTTCCCAATAATAATTGGCACCCATACAAATTAATGCGGTTCTGACCAAAGATTCTTGATTTGTCCCCATCCCAACATGCCATTTCAAACTGAATGCAGCTTTATTTCAATTCATTTTTATATTGCAGATACAATAAATATATTTACAGCTTTGTGAATTATGAATTTGCATAGATTGAGATGTAATTAATAGTTTGCAGAAGGAGGAGAGGGGCATCAATTATTGCAATGTAAAACGAATTTATCTTCATGCCTCCTTTTATTTCAGTATATAAATTTCAATATTTGTAATTCGGAGGAACAAAAAGGATAAAAATGAATTTTATATATTTTTAATGTCAATTTTTGATGGAGGAATGAGTGATAATGAGGTTATAATTTTTTATTTATATATTCCAAGTATTTTCAAAAATAATTATCACTAATAAATATATATTTTTCTAGAAAAAATAAAAATAAAAAATAAATAATTAAAAATAAAAGTGATTCCAAACAAGACCTAGTATTTAGTTAGATTTAAAGATATTTTTGTTAAAGTTATTAGAGTTATATATTTGTCATGTNCCGAAAATAATTATCACTAATAAATATATATTTTTTCTAGAAAAAATAAAAATAAAAATAAATAATTAAAAATAAAAGTGATTCCTAACAAGACCTAGTATTTAGTTAGATTTAAAGATATTTTTGTTAAAGTTATTAGAGTTATATATTTGTCATGTAAATATAACATGCATTGGGTGCTCTAATATATATTGATGGTCAAACATTTATTTTAAAAATAATCAATATATGACATGTAAATTTACTCTTATTATCACAACAATAATACATATTGTATATACTAAAAATATCAATACAAATTTTAAAGAGAACGAAAAACTAAGATTAAAGGTCTNCATTTTAAAAATAATCAATATATGACATGTAAATTTACTCTTATTATCACAACAGTAATACATATTGTATATACTAAAAATATCAATACAAATTTTAAAGAGAACGAAAAACTAAGATTAAAGGTCTCCTACTGTAGAAAATATTGTATCAGGATTCCACAGATAGAGTTAGGCGTGGAGTGCAATGAAATCACGCCACGTTGTGGTGACAGAAAAAAAAACATATGCCCAGTAACACAAAAGAATATTCCTCTTGTGTTATTCAGATGTTATTGTGTGTTATTAAGTTGTTATTATGTGTTATTCAAGTGTTACTGATTTGTTATTGTGTTATTATAACACTGAGAATATTCTCATAACACAATAACATACAATAACATCTTAATAACACAGGGGAAATATTCCCTTATGTTATCGGGCTGGTTTTTTTTCCTATCATCATCACGTGACGTGATTTCATTGGACTCCGAACGCAACTCTACGTGCGGAGTCCTGATGCAATATTTTTTTCTTCTTTCGAGATGACCAATCAACAGACAATCCAAGGCTTTGCATGAAGTCGCGTCTCCTACCAGGGTTAAGTTCAAGCTCCAAAGATAATTCCTCATTCGGTAGCGGTAAGACCTGTTGAAAGTGAGACGTGAATCATCATGACAGCGAGTCTCATCGGATACCCCACGTGGGCTAAGACAATATCATCTTGAGAACTTGCAATATTAGAAGATCTAACCGAGGTGACAAAACAAACACGCAAGGGAGACACAAGCTGGACAAAAAATGAGTTGCGAATCACTACAAAAAAGGTCGGTTGATCACATTCGATCGAAGAACCCTGAGTACGGAACAAATGATCACCTCACAATAAACCGCTCTGGTCGACTATGCCAAAATACACTAAATAAGATCGTCATACGACCAAACATCTCGACCGATCAACACCTACTCCTAAGAGCTTAGGGTCACNAAGAGTTGTGAATCACTACGAAAAAGGTCGGTTGATCACATTCGATCGAAGAACCCTGAGTACGGAACAAATGACCACCTCACAATAAATCGCTCTGGTCGACCATGCCAAAACACACTAAATAAGATCGTCATACGACCAAACATCTCGACCGATCAACACCTACTCCTAAGAGCTTAGGGTCACTTTGTCGGTCTTGACTTCAAGTCAGCTCACCAGCTTATTATTACGAATGTTAAAATTTAAATTGTAATACAAATATAACATAAAATTAATATAATCATTTGATGTCTTAATAACATTTAAGAGATGTTTCACAGCACATACATAAATCAAAATACTTTAACACTATCATTACATATTTCATATACAAATAACAAAATAAAGTTCCAGAACATTGCTCCTCATTTTAAAACATTATTAATTATTAAATTTATCCAGTTCTGTAGAACCCTAGTTCTTCAGAGAAGGTAGGCAGTATTAACTCCATGGCCTGCCTACCTCCCTTCGTTGCCAGATGTAGAACCCTAGTTCTTCAGAGAAGGTAGGCAGTATTAACTCCATAGCCTGCCTACCTCCCTTCGTTGCCGGATTATCTCCCTACACAAAGCCCTGCTGTTGCCTGCATTATCACTCCCGAAGCTCTGTCCCCCGCGTTCAAAAGGATTCTCTCTCCTCCTCCAAACGTACACNTTATGAAAATGAGAAAATCAATTTCTTTGATTGTTTCGATAAAAATTTAGTATAAATTAATAATAAATGAATTTAGTTTAATGTAATGTATGAATAATCAAGTTCTGTGATTCAAATGCCATTCACTAGATCAATTGGCTACAAGCAAAGAAATTGTCCTCAATCACAATGAATGAAGACATTTTAAGGACCTAGACGATCCATCGACGTGTTTGGGCTAGCATTGTGGTGGCGATGTTGCACTGCACCGCAATTTGTTCTGTTTGACAAAACAGCATTTTGCGTGTGTTCTGAAAAAATTGCAGTTGAAAGCTGTGTTTTTCCATCATATCTGGCTATCTGCGGTGACTGCTACAAATATATGTTGTGAAAATTGCAGCGGAATAAAACAGGAATCGACACAAACTATAGGAAGAATACAGAGATTTAACGAGGTTCGGCAAAGAATTGCCTACGTCCTCAGGAGCGAGCGGCGGTTTCACTATTTCAAAGGAGTTACAATACATCACATAGGGTTACACATATATAAAGACATATACAAACCCTCAGATAAAATTACAATCACGTCATCGCTCCTCCCAACCCCCTTTATTCCAAGAGACACTCATTTTCACTAGGAGACACACCTCTTCACCAAGAAACTCCAATTCCCTAGATATGAGTCATACCTAACAATATATGGTCTAAATTTTTTCATCTTGTTTTATAATAAGTAACTACCGAAACTTTTTAAACAGTAACTTCTTTTTCAGTAACTTCACAACTAATTCTTCAAAAAGTTACAGCAGCCCCAAACAAACCCAATCAACCTAGAGGACAGACGTATCAAAGCTCATACATCAATCAGATGACAGACCTAAGGGGTGGATGAAGTAAAATTTTGGATAACATCAGAGTAGTTGAACGAGAAAATGTGGCTCAGTCGCACGACAACAAGTTAATCAATAAGGAGTCAAATGTAAGCAAAATATCAAATTCTTTACGCCTTTTGTATTCTCTCCCTTGTTATTTTATGTTTCATTCTTTGGGTATGATTTAAAGATAAATATGACTTCAACAAGTTATATGATTCACTTATTCCCATAGGTTTGTAGCTTGCCGACTTAGCCAATGCGTCCAAATTGTTCCATAAAGGGCTTTGTTCAGAAAGTATGAGATATTGAAAGCTTAGTAATGAATCTTGTAATTGTTACGTATCTAAAGAAAACTGAACCTAAACCAAAATAAGCCCTTTGAATCCATCTTAACCCTTTAGTTCTGCACTTTGAATCTTGATGAGAAAATTTATGTACTCACTCTATATATTTTAAACCAATCTCTCACTATTTTGCTCAATTTATTAGGGATAATTACATACCCATCACCCAAGACGTTAATATTTACGAATTAACCGTGTTTTTTGGACAACCAAACCGATGTTGCTACGATCTTACCGAGCATCGCCTGAAGAGTGACTAGAGGATATAGTCATAATCTCTTCTTCAAACACATCATCAGAGTCGTACCGATCACTGAGATTAATTTCTTCGTATTCGCGACTAACAACTTCTACATTGTGCTCTTCATCGATTGTATAAGTAAAATAAATATCTGTCTTTTCAGTTTCAACAAATTCAAAATCCCAATCTGATTTAGGGTCTATTTAATGTAACTGCAGCTTATTGAATAATCTGCTGATAATTTAGGTGTAGTCACTATTAGAAACTTTTATTTTTTTTCAAAAAGTCAGACCGATGCCAGAAGCTGCTACCGCACATAGATAAGTGCGGTGAGAAAACACTGATTTCAGCGTTTTCAAATTGCATAAGTTGTCAAAACGCGGTTTACCCAAACACTTCAGGTGCATTTTCAAAACAACACCGCACCCATAATGTGCCATCTTTTATATAAATTAAAAAAAATTACTAACCCTGAAATATTAATTTTGGTTATTAATGATCAGCATTAATTAGGTAGGTATATTCATCAAAATCGCACCCCCGAAACTTTCAAATAAAGTAACCCAACCTTTTTATCAAACCAAGCCAATCCTCTGACCCTCGCTCTATGAAATAAATATAGGACATTTACAATCATAGCACAAACTTTTAATATATTTACATATCTCACCCCAAAACTTTATTTAATATCACCATCAAAAAATAGCAAATTCATCTTTTTCATGCTCCTGTAAATATGGATGTTAATTGAAGAGTTAGATATGTAAATACATAAAAATTTTGTGCTGTGCATGTAAATTTCCCAATAATAATTGGCACCCATACAAATTAATGCGGTTCTGACCAAAGATTCTTGATTTGTCCCCATCCCAACATGCCATTTCAAACTGAATGCAGCTTTATTTCAATTGATTTTTATATTGCAGATACAATAAATATATTTACAGCTTAGTGAATTATGAATTTGCATAGCTTGAGATGTAATTAATAGTTTGCAGAAGGAAGAGAGGGGTAACAATTACTGCAATGTAAAACGAATTTATCTTCATGCCTCCTTTTATTTCAGTATATAAATTTCAAATATTTGTAATTCGGAGGAACAAAAAGGATAAAAATGAATTTTATATATTATTAATGTCAATTTTTTATGGAGGAATGAGTGATAATGAGGTTATAATTTTTTATTTATATATTCCAAGTATTTCCAAAAATAATTATCACTAATAAATATATTTTTTTTCTAGGTTAAAAATTAAAAAAAATAAAAATCAAAGTGATCCCAACCAAGACCGAGTAATTAGTTGGATTTAAAGATATTTTTGTTAATGTTATTAGAGTTATATATTTGCCATATAAATATAACATGAGTTGGGTGCTCTAATATATACTGATGATCAAACATTTATTTTAAAAATAATCAATATATGACATGTAAATTTACTCTTATTACTTCAAGAATAATACACATTGTATATACTAAAAATATCAATACAAATTTTAAAGAGAACGAAAAACTAAGATTAAAGGATCTCCTATGGTATAAAATATTGTATAGGATTCCACAGATAGAATTAGGCGTGGAGTGAAATGAAATCACGTCACGTTGCGGTGATAAAAAAAAACATATGCCTGGTAACACAAACGAATATTCCTCTTGTGTTATTCAGGTGTTATTGTGTGTTATTAAGTTGTTATTATGTGTTATTCAAGTGTTGCTAATATGTTATTGTGTTATTATAACACTGAGAATATTCTCATAACACAATAACATATAATAACACCTGAATAACACAGGGGAAATATTCCCCTATGTTACCGGGCTGGTTTTTTTTTCTATCATCATAATGTGACGTGATTTCATTGGACTCCGAACGCAACTCTACGTGCGGAGTCCTGATGCAATATTTTTTTATTCTTTTGAGATAACCAATCAACAGGCAATCCAAGGCTTTGTATGAAGTCGCGTCTCCAAACCCAAGTTCAAGCTCCAGAGATAATTCCTCATTCGGTAGCGGCAAGACTTGTTGAAAGTGAGACGTGAATCATCATGACAGCGAGTCTCATCGGATACCTCACGTGGGCTAAGACAATATCATTTTGAGAACTTGCAATATTAGGAGATCTAACCGAGGGTGACGAAACAATCATGCAAGGGAGACACAAGCTGGACGAAAAATGAGCTGTGAATCACTATGAAAAAGGTCAGTTGATCACATTCGATCGAAGAACCCTGAGTACGGAACAAATGACCACCTCACAATCAACCGCTCTGGCCGACCATGCCAAAATACACTGAATAAGATCGTCATATGACCAAACATCTCGACCCACCAACACCTACTCCTAAGAGCTTAGGGTCACTTTGTCGGTCGTGACTTCAAGCCAGCTCACCAGCTTATTATTATGACTGTTGAAATTCAAATTGTAACACAAATATAACATAAAATTAATATAATCATTTGGTGTCTTAATAACCTTTAAGAGATGTTTCATAACACATACATAAATCAAAATACTTTAACACTATCATTATATATTTCATATACAAATAACAAAATAAAGTTCGACAACATTGCTCCTCATTTTAAAATATTATTAATTATTAAATTTATCCAGACTCGTAGTCTGTAGAACCCTAGTTCTTCAGAGAAGGTAGGCAGTATTAACTCCATGGCCTGCCTACCTCCCTTCGTTGCCAGATGTAGAACCCTAGTTCTTCAGTGAAGGTAGGCAGTATTAACTCCATCGTCTGCCTACCTCCCTTCGTTGCCGGATTATCTCCCTACACAAAACCCTGCTGTCGCCTGCATTATCACTCCCGAAGCTCTGTCCCCCGCGTTCAAAAGGATTCTCTCTCCTCCTCCAAACGTACACCTCTCCCTCCTTCCTGTCTCCACCCCTACCCCACTCGATCCGGATCCGGATCCGACCCACCAAGATCCGCATCTGCTATCATCGCCTCCGCATCCCTCCACAGCCGCGCCGCCACCTCCCCGCTCCCCGCTGACTGTGCCTCCGCCGCCTCATTGCAATCCGCGTAGTACTTCCCGCTCGCACCCTCCACCGCCGGGTGCGCCGCCACGTAGCACGTCGTCGCCGCCGCCTGCATTGCATGCCACAGTAACCCCAGAAGATTAAATGTAAAATCAACGGTATGCGATTGCTCGATTACCTGATGGATGGTTTTCACGAATTTTGACGCGAGGAAAAATATCACATCTGCGTCCACGATGAATCAGACGGCTAAGAAAATTTCTCTCTTTTTTTTTTCCAAAAGAAAAAGGGAGGGAGATTAGCAACTAACCTAACACGAAGCCTTCTCGGTCGCGGTTGAGTCGCGTCCGTGCGATCCCCGGATCTACGCTGTTCGCTGTTACGTTCACGCCCATTTTCTTCCTCCGGCGTAAGAAGTTAGTAAATAATTTTTTTTGTTATTTTTTAATTGCAAATATATAATTAAAAAATAAAAAAATAAAAACCTCGAGCCTCCTCGCGAGCTCTTTGGCGTGCATCACCATAGCCAACTTGGATAAGCCGTACGCTCTGCCCGCATGGTAACTCCTGCACCCAAATCCAAAATAATAATAATAATAATAATATTATTATTATTATTATTCTTGCAAATAGAAATTATTTTTAAATTATGATATCCATTTAAAAATAAATTGAAAGATTTACATATATAGCATTTAAATTTCTATATATTGACATATCTACCGCCTAAAATTTATTTTTATATAACTATATATTATCTTATTTATATTCGATAAAGATGTATTTCATTTTTTTAAAATTAAAATAACAATTTTTTTTAATGTGATTGAAAGATTTGAGTGCTTTTAAATGTTAAAAATGAAGTTTAGTTCATGCATATATAGTGATAAATAAATTAATTTAAAATATAATTATTTATTATAATATTATTAATCATATCACATTTTCAAAGTCTAATCATAATTAATAAAAACTAATCCATCTAATTCCAAGAATTTTAATGGGCCCATTACATATAATCATTTTCTCTTAAGATAATCACAAACAATTAATAATAATCTTATCAATATTCAAAACTAAATTCCTATATCCGCATAAAAAAAATTTGCTTAGGATGTGAGGGAGGAGTTTGTCGTCCGGTTCGCCGGCGCGATATTATGCGTATAAAAAAGGCGACGGATTCAAATAAGGAGCTCACACTTCGCCTGCGGCGAGTCGCCGGAAATAGTCGATAGGGTCGCCGGAGAACCACCGATGGCACACTGAGCTGACGTTCACTATGCGGCCTTCAATTCCCGTCTCCCTCGCCGTTTCCACCATCTTTTCCAGCAGCAGATTCGTCAGCAAGAAGTGACCTAAAAATATTCTAATTAATTTCCCAAAAGTCGAGAAAAAATTAGTTTTTTCAGTACGTACAATCATGTTATACAAGATTATACTCATTCGAGTACATTCATGAATATACTATTGTATAATATGATTGTAGTGTAGTCTGCATGCTCCGTACCTAATACTTTTTCCAGAAGACTAAAGGTAGACATGGAGATTGTATGTACTCACCGATAAAGTTAATGGCAAAGGTGAGCTCAAATCCGTCCTCCGACTCTGCTTGATCAAACACGAATCTTCCAGCATTATTTCTGCAAAATTTAATTATCAATTTAAAGAGATTAAACAAAAAAAAATATGGCATTTAATTTTTATGTATTTACTTATTTCATACTAAAAATTTTATTTTTGTATGATAAGTATGAAGAATTCATCTCGTTATCATGTAAAAATCAAAATTTGGGGGTGAGATGAGTTAATGCATAAGAATTGGGTGGTGTGTATGTAAATTTCCCAAAAAATTGTATGAATTCATTTGATTAATTACATTAGGATGTTTAGAGGGAATCCAAGCGCGAGGAATTGGGAGGCGANCCAAAAGAAAAAGGGAGGGAGATTAGCAACTAACCTAACACGAAGCCTTCTCGGTCGCGGTTGAGTCGCGTCCGTGCGATCCCCGGATCTACGCTGTTCGCTGTTACGTTCACGCCCATTTTCTTCCTCCGGCGTAAGAAGTTAATAAATAATTTTATTTTGTTTATTTTTTAATTGCAAATATATAATTAAAAAATAAATAAATAAAAACCTCGAGCCTCCTCGCGAGCTCTTTGGCGTGCATCACCAAAGCCAACTTGGATAATCCGTAAGCTCTGCCCGCATGGTAACGCCTGCACCCAAATCCAAAATAATAATAATAATAATAATAATAATAATATTCTTGCAAATAGAAATTATTTTTAAATTATGATATCAATTTAAAAATAAATTAAATAATATTTTTAGGATGGCAAAAATTGAAAACTCTAACATTAGAAAGGACTGTAACTATAATGACAAGGTTATCCAAATAAAATTGAAAGATTTACATATATAACATTTAAATTTCTATATATTTACATATCTACCGCCTAAAATTTACTTTATATAACTATATATTATCTTATTTATATTTGATAAAGATGTATTTTATTTTTTTTTTAAATTAAAATAACAAGTTTTTTAATGTGATTGAAAGATTTGAGTGCTTTTAAATGTTAAAAATGAAGTTTAGTTCATGCATATATAGTNTATTCTGGCAAATAGAATTTATTTTTAAATTATGATATCAATTTAAAAATAAATTAAATAATATTTTCAGGATGGCAAAAACTGAAACCTCTAACATTAGAAAGGATTGTAACTATAATGACAAGGTTATCCAAATAAAATTGAAAGATTTACATATATAACATTTAAATTTCTATATATTTACATATCTACCGCCTAAAATTTATTTTATATAACTATATATTATCTTATTTATATTCGATAAAGATGTATTTCATATTTTTTAAAAAGTAAAATAACAAATTTTTTTATGTGATTGAAAGATTTGAGTCCTTTTAAATGTTAAAAATGAAGTTTAGTTCATGCATATATAGTGATAAATTAATTAATTTTAAATATAATTATTTATTATAATATTATTAATCATATCACATTTTCAAAATCTAATCATAATTAATAAAAACTAATCCATCTAATTCCAAGAATTAAATGGGCCCATCACACATAATCATTTTCTCCTAAGATAATCACAAACAATTAACAATAATCTTATCAATATTCAAAACTAAATTCCTATATCCGCATAAAAAAAATTTGCTTAGGATGTGAGNTTTAATGGGCCCATTACATATAATCATTTTCTCTTAAGATAATCACAAACAATTAATAATAATCTTATCAATATTCAAAACTAAATTCCTATATCCGCATAAAAAAAATTTGCTTAGGATGTGAGGGAGGAGTTTGTCGTCCGGTTCGCCGGCGCGATATTATGCGTATAAAAAAGGCGACGGATTCAAATAAGGAGCTCACACTTCGCCTGCGGCGAGTCGCCGGAAATAGTCGATAGGGTCGCCGGAGAACCACCGATGGCACACTGAGCTGACGTTCACTATGCGGCCTTCAATTCCCGTCTCCCTCGCCGTTTCCACCATCTTTTCCAGCAGCAGATTCGTCAGCAAGAAGTGACCTAAAAATATTCTAATTAATTTCCCAAAAATCGAGAAAAAAAATAGTTTTTGATTACCTACAATCAGGTTATACAAGATTATACTCATGCGAGTACATTTTTGAATATACTATTGTATAATATGATTGTAGTGTAGTCTGCATGCTCCGTACCTAATACTTTTTCCAGAAGTCNTTAGTTTTTGATTACGTACAATCAGGTTATACAAGATTATACTCATGCGAGTACATTTATGAATATACTATTGTATAATATGATTGTAGTGTAGTCTGCATGCTCCGTACCTAATACTTTTTCCAGAAGTNGTCGAGAAAAAATTAGTTTTTTCAGTACGTACAATCATGTTATACAAGATTATACTCATTCGAGTACATTCATGAATATACTATTGTATAATATGATTGTAGTGTAGTCTGCATGCTCCGTACCTAATACTTTTTCCAGAAGTCTAAAGGTAGACATGGAGATTGTATGTACTCACCGATAAAGTTAATGGCAAAGGTGAGCTCAAATCCGTCCTCCGACTCCGCTTGATCAAACACGAATCTTCCAGCATTATTTCTGCAAAATTTAATTATCAATTTAAAGAGATTAAACAAAAAAAAATATGGCATTTAATTTTTATGTATTTACTTATTTCATACTCAAAATTTTATTTTTATATGATAAGTATGAAGAATNACAAAATTTAATTATCAATTTAAAGAGATTAAACAAAAAAATGTGGCATTTAATTTTTATGTATTTACTTATTTCATACTCAAAATTTTATTTTTATATGATAAGTATGAAGAATTCATCTCGTTATCATGTAAAAATCAAAATTTGAGGTGAGATATCATGTAAAAATCAAAATTTGAGGGTGAGATTAGTAAATGCATAAGAATTGGGTGGTATGTATGTAAATTCCCCAAAAATTTGTATGAATTCATTTGCTTAATTACATTAGGATGTTTAGAGGGAATCCAAGCGCGAGGAATTGGGAGGCGAAGGATCGAACAGAGGAGANGTTGGGTGGTATGTATGTAAATTCCCCAAAAATTTGTATGAATTCATTTGATTAATTACATTAGGATGTTTAGAGGGAATCCAAGCGCGAGGAATTGGGAGGCGAAGGATCGAACAGAGGAGAGCGAGCTGAGATCGAGGGGGAGGATGGTGAGGTCACCGCCGGCGATGATAGATTTGAGCTCTTCGGCGGCTTCAGTGTTCCTCGCCGGGAGAATCACCCGCGCGCCGCGGGCTGCTAAGGCTCGAGCCGTCTCGAAGCCGATGCCCGACGTGGCGCCTGATAGAGCCACGGTCAGCCTCCATTATTAAACAGAGAGTGCGAAGGGATTTGAGGAAGGTGGTGAGAATACCGGTGATGATGGCGGTTATGGAGCTGAGATGGCTGGCGGCGGCGGCGGTTACGTCGTCGGCTGTGGAGGTGGATCCGAAACCGCTCGGCCCTGTGGAGCCGAAGAGGTATTTTATGGTATCCACTAGCATTTTTTTTGTATTTACGTGCTCGGCCCTTGGAGTATTTTCCTGCTTGCTGCTCCCGTTTGAGGAGGATGGTGCTCTGCGGTGAGCTTTTATGTGGTGTTTAGTGGCACGTGCGGGTGAAGGAATTTATTTATTATTTTTTTATTTTTTTGGGAATTTATATTTTACAATTTGGATTTGTCCGTGACTCACACCCTGATATAAATAGGGCGCAAGAGATAAGATGAAAAAAAGATGGAGCGAGTAACGAATATAAATGATCATCTAGATTAATATGAACGAACATCTAAATTATTGGATATGTTGCATTGGCATCAGTTTTGAATACTATGATGTCTTTTGATTTCAGTTTATTTGGTTGTTTTGTTAGGTTTTTTTTTTTTTTTGTTTATCAATTGTATTTCTTGTTGTAATAAAGCAGGAGTTGATTCTCATTTTTTTAATTCTTAGTCCGTGATCAAGAGCCTCGAGAGCATTCGTGGGACGGCTGGTAATATTGAGGAACTGAACTATTTCCTTGACTTTGATCTACTAGAAGTTAGGTCGATATACTCGCTCGGCTTTTAAATGGTTAGTTAGGATGCTTATCTGTCTTGTTTGGTTTGATTGGTTTAGATTCAAATCATTCGTTCGTTTTTTTTGTCAATCTCCTGGCCTAATTGGCTTTGGACCATGGCTCAGATGGCTACATCCGATCTGAGCGTCTTGATCTTCTGTCAGCGGACCTTTCTTTATCACGCTTCCTCTCTTATGATTCGTTGGATCTCTTCGGAATCCACACTCACACATCTTTATGTGCATATATATAATAGACAAAGTATTATAAATTATATATATCACACCCAATATTATTTATTTACATATATATCTAAAAAGACTTACAAGTGCCTCCGAAGGAAGACGGCTCGTATCTTGTAGGTCTTGCCTCGAATCAGCCTTCGACTCATCTGCATTTAACATGATATNTATTTTCCTGCTTGCGGCTCCCGTTTGAGGAGGATGGTGCTCTGCGGTGAGCTTTTATGTGGTGTTTGGTGGCACGTGCGGGTGAAGGAATTTATTTATATATTTTTTATTTTTTTGGGAATTTATATGTTACAATTTGGATTTGTCCGTGACTCACACCCTTATATAAATATAGCGCAAGAGATAAGATGAAAAAAAGATGGAGCGAGTAACGAATATAAATGATCATCTAGATTAATATGAATGAACATCTAAATTATTGGATATGTCGTATTGACATCAGTTTTGAATAATATGATGTCTTTTGCTTTCAGTTTATTTGGTTGTCTTGTTAGGGTTTGTTTTTTTTTGTTTATCAATTGTATTTCTTGTTGTAATAAAGCAGGAGTTGATTCTCATTTTTTTAATTCTTAGTCAGTGATGAAGAGCCTCGAGAGCGTTCGTGGGACGGCTGGTAATATTAAGGAACTGGACTATTTCCTTGAGTTCGATCTACTAGAAGTTAGGTCGATATACTCGCTCGGCTTTTAAATGGTTAGTTAGGAAGCTTATCTGTCTTGTTTGGTTTGATTGGTTTAGATTCAAATCATTCATTCGTTCTTTTTGTCAATCTCCTGGCCTAATCGGCTTTGGACCATGGCTCAGATGGCTACATCCGATCTAAGCCTCTTGATCTTCTGTCAGCGGACCTTTCTTTATCACGCTTCCTCTCTTATGATTCGTTGGATCTCTTCAGAATCCACACTCTCACATTTTTACGTGCATATATATAATAGACAAAGTATTATAAATTGTATACTTCACACCCAATATTATTTATTTACATATATATCTAAAAAGACTTACAAGTGCCTTTGAAGGAAGACGGCTCGTATCTTGAACCTTTCCATCCTTTACTTGTATTTATGGCTTGTATGTTTGATTAATCACAACTCTATGTAATGCTTAATGANGCTAAAAACATCAAAATATACTTTAAAAAAAGAAGAAGAAAATCTAAATACATGCAACGAAATTCTAGTGCCATTTACATACATTCCACACAATTTTTTTATACTATATTATCTAACTTCTTATTTTTCTTACTTTTTTAATAAACTTTCATTTAAAATTTCACTAAAAATGCTATAAAAAACATTGACTAATATAATAATATTATTTACCCTCACTAAAAATGCTATAAGTCAATGTTTTTATAGTCTTGAAGACAGATTAGGTAGGGAAGATACTAGCTCTCACTCTAGAGTTTCATCTTTTTCCTCCATCTGGGGGCTAACATCTCGTAGCAAAATTCAAAGTTTATTTCCATATTTATTTGCACTTAATTATATGAATTACATTTTCATTCATATAATATTATGTGATTCTTACCATTTATTGATTAAAACAATACTATATCAGATCTTACATGTTCTCACAACAGATATTAATATTTTAATTGATCAAATCAAGAAGTAAATGAAGCACAGTGTTTAAAATCATCACAACTTATTCAAACGTTAAAGATAATATTTCACACAACTTTCATCCAAAGCTTAATCACTTATGATTTTAAGAAAAAAGATAAAGAAAACTACTCATAATTCAAAGAAAAAATACAACCACACAAGTTTGAAAGTAAAAATCATGCAAACAAACAAGAAATTTAAATTAAAACCAAATATAGGAAAAAGATAAAAACTTAGCTCAAATCCTCTCCACCAAAATTTTGAAGTTCTTTTAAATCTCTTTCTTCACTCATAATACAAACTACAACTTAAAATAAAAAAAAAGGGGCGATGCCGTGGGGATATGAGCGTCAGTGACGTGTGTAAGTGACTGGAAGGGGATTGACGCCCCTTGGTTCTTCAATCCAAGTATTCTTTTATAATTTTCCAAAAGTTGTCTTGGTGTCTCTTCAAAATATTTCCACATTCAATGAATCTTCCAAGAGTTGTCTCATTTCAAAAGTCAATTAAATATATTTTTGTGTTCATTAACTATTTTCTCATATTTTCACCAAGGGTTGTTTCAAATACCTCTTCAAAATTTCGTCCAAATTCATTTAATCATCAAATAACTATTTTTGGCGCATAAGCATGATGTACTGGGCGTTTAGATGTGAGCTTCTCTGTTTTACTAAAGCGTGAGTGCCAGATTTGGGCGCTTATGCGTCACAGTTCTTTTGAGCACCTTCTTCATTTTTGCTTCAAATTTAATCATATTTCACCTTTTTCACTATTTTTCATTCATTTAATTGTACCTGAAAAAAAACACACAAATACCTTCTATTAAATCACAATTTCTCAAAAATATGTATAAAAATGTGTACATAAATATTATATTATTTAGGTGTATCACGTGTCAAATCTTTTATTTATGAAATGACACCCTATTTAGAAATGAGATTTGATATATGAAGTTACAACTATATCTTTGCTTTTCTGAGATTGTGCAAATATTATTAATTTTTTACATATGTGAGACTTTAATTCGACCCTCCTCTGACTTTGTCAGCCGATGCTAGCTGATTCGGGTTTGTCGAGGCCTGTATTGAATTGGGTTTTCAGTCAACCTTCGATGTTCTTTGAATTGTTTGAACTTGACTCGATTGACCGGGTTAATCTGGTTGTTGACTATTGATCCCATGATAGGAAACTCTCGCCAGAATAATAAAAATGGGATATGTGTTAAATGATAAATTACCCTATGATAGCTAATAGTTAGCTCACTCTTCAACGAGAGGGATCCTTCAAGTCGTTATGTTAGGGTGTGTTGTGGCCGATTCTCGGCCCAAAATGAGGAGTATCAGGTGTCTCTGTTGAGATAACTGATAAATTTATGTCATTTCCATGAATAAGGTCATGAAGAGAGGCATATTAGTGCCACCATTCAACTCAATGAGTTTGATTTTGATGACTCTCGCTTGATCAGTCTTTAACCCCAACTAAAGGCGGTTGCACCCGACGAAACAAGTCTTCTGGTGTTCCGTAAGTGGAGCCTTCTGGCATTGGACCACCCTTGGTCTTCAACTCAGAGATCTTTGATCTTCTGCCATCGTTGGTATTTTGCTCGTGAACCTCATTTTATTGTGCTCCTTTGTAACTATAGTTTGTTGGTCGTGCTTCATGTATTAAAAAATTGTTTTTTCTTTAAAAAGTCAATAAA
>JXCR01146004.1:234362-247674 GCA_002079205.1 Phalaenopsis hybrid cultivar
CGCCCGACATAAATCCAAATTGATTACGAGAAGTCTTTGTGATGTGTCTTAACTTATGTTCAATTACCCTCTCCCATAACTTTAAAGTATGACACATCAACTTAATTCCTCTATAAGTTTGTGATGCGTCTTAACCTATGTTCAATTACCCTCTCCCATAATTTTAAAATATGACACATCAACTTAATTCCTCTATAATTTGCGCTTTGGGCCATCTTCTTTATTCTTAAGAATGGAGACTAAAATACTCTTCCTCTACTCCCCAGACATCTTTTTAGTTTTTAAAATAATATTAAAGAGTTTAGTAAGCCAAAAAACTCCCAAATCTCCCAAATNTAAAATACTCTTCCTCTACTCCCCAGACATTTTTTTAGTTTTTTAAATAATATTAAAGAGTTTAGTAAGCCAAAAAACTCCCAAATCTCCCAAATATTTCCACACTTTAACCATCAGGTCCTACAGACTTTCTACTTTTGATTTTCTTTAAAGCCTCATCAACTTCTTTTTTACTAATGCGACGGTAAAAATGAAATATTTTATTATTATTCACGATATTAAGATCACTAAGGTCAATCATATTTTCAAAAATTTCATTAAAAAGTTTATCAAAGTAACTCATCCACCTGTGTTGAATATCTTTTTCAAAGAAAAGTACGTTTTGATTTTCATCTTTAATACACTTTACTTGAGTTAAATCTTTATTTTTCTTTTCTCTTTGACTAGTTTATATATATATTTTTCATACTCCTTAGTATCTAATTTATTATAAAGATCATTAAAAGCAGAATTTTTAGCGTCACATATTATTCTTTTAGATTCCCTGTGGGCCATTTAATATTTTTCCCAATTTTCTAAGCTTTTACATTTAAACCAATTTTTATAACAAAACTTCTTATATTTTATCTTTTCTTGCACATTATTATTCCATCACCAACTATTTTTATTTATAAAAGCTTTTTTCTTTTGATTCTTCATGCATATCTTTTGCTACTTATTTAATAGTGTTTGTTACTTTATCCCACAACATTTGTTTCTTCATGAATATCCCAAATTTTGAAATCTTGAATTTTACTCATGAAAATAATTTTATTTATCTTTTAAGTTTCTCAATCTAATTCTACGATGATGAGTCCTAGTATTCTTTATTTTACAACTCTTAATCTTANGTATTTACATACAAATAAATAAAAAGATCAAAATATACTTCAAAAAAAGAAGAAGAAAATCTACATACATGCAGCGAAATTCTAGTACCATTTACATACATACCACACAATTTTTTTATATTAAAATATCTAAGTTCTTATTTTTCTTACTTTTTTAAATAAAATTTCATTTAAAATCACTAAAAATGCTATAAAAAACATTGACTAATATAATAATATTATTTACCCACACTAAAAATGCTATAAAAAACATTGACTAATTTAAAATTTGTATAGTTTTGAAAACGGGTTAGGTAGGGAAGATACTAGCTCTCATTCTAGAGTTTCATCTTTTTCCTCCATCTGGGGGCTAACATCTCGTATTAAAACTCAAAGTTTATTTCCCTATTTATTTGCACTTAATTATATGAATTACATTCTCATTCATATAATATCATGTGATTCTTACCATTTATTGATTGAAACAATGTCATATCAGATCTTACATGTTCTCACAATAAATATTAACATTTAAATTGATCAAATCAAGAAGTAAATGAAGCACAAGGTTTAAAATCATCACAACTTATTCAAACGTTAAAGATTAATACTTCACACAACTTTTATCTAAAGCTTAATCACTTATGATTTTAAGAAAAAAGATAAAGAAAACTGCTCATAATTCAAAGAGAAAATACAACCACACTTACGTTTGAAAGTAGAAATCATGCAAACAAACAAGAAGTTTAAATTAAAACAAAATATAGTGACAAAGATAAAAACTTAGCTCAAATCCTCTCCACCAAAATTTTGAAGTTCTTTTAAATCTCTTTCTTCACTCACAATACAAACTACAACTCAAAATAAAAAAAGGGGTGACGTTGTGTGGATATGGGCTTCAGTGACGTGTGTAAGTGACTGGAAGGGGATTGACGCCCCTTGGTTCTTCAATCCAAGTATTCTCTTATAATTTTCCAAAAGATGTCTTGGTGTCTCTTCAAAATATTTTCATATTCAATGAATCTTCCAAGAGTTGTCTCATTTCAAAAGCCAATTAAATATATTTTTGTGTTCATTAACTATTTTCTCATTTTTTCTTGACGGGTTGTTTCAAATACCTCTTCAAACTTTCGTCCAAATTCATTTAATCATCAAATAACTATTTTTGGCGCATAAGCATGATGTACTGGGCGCTTAGACGCGAGCTTCTATGCTTTACTAAAGCGTAAGTGTCAGTTTTGGGCGCTTATGCGCCACAGTTCTTTTGAACAACTTCTTCATTTTTGCTCCAAATTTAATCATTTTTCACTTTTTTCACTATTTTTCATTCATTTAATTGTACCTGAAAAAAAAAAACAAATACCTTCTATTAAATCACAATTTCTCAAAAATAAGTATAAAAATGTGTACATAAATATTATATTATTTAGGTGTATCACGTGTCAAATCTTTTTATTTATGAAATGACACCCTATTTATATAGAAATGAGATTTGATATATGAAGTTACAACTATATCTTTTCTTTTTTGAGATTGTGCAATTATTATTAATTTTTTACATATGTGAGACTTTAATTCGACCCTCCTCTGACTTTGTCAGCCGATGCTAGCTAATTCGGGTTTGTCGAGGCCTATATTGAATTGGGTTTTCAGTCAACCTTCGATATTCTTTGAATTGTTTGAACTTCACTTGATTGACCAGGTTAATCTGGTTGTCGACTATTGGTCCCATGATAGGAAACTCTCGCCAGAATAATAGAAATGGGATATGTGTTAAATGATAAATTACCCTATGATAGCTAATAGTTAGCTCACTATTCAACGAGGGGATCCTTCAAGACGTTATGTTGGGGTGTGTTGTGGCCGATTCTCAGCCCAAAATGAGGAGAATCAGGTGCCTCTGTTGAGATAACTGATAAATTTATGTCATTTCCATGAATAAGGTCATGAAGAGAGGCATATTAGTGCCACCATTCAACTCAATGAGTTTGATTTTGATGACTCTCGCTTGATCAGTCCTTAACCCCGACTAAAGGCGGTTGCACCCGACGAAACAAGTCTTCTGGTGTTCCGTAAGTGGAGCCTTCTGGCATTGGACCACCCTTGGTCTTCAACTCAGAGATCTTTGATCTTCTGCCATCGTTGGTATTTTGCTCGTGAACCTCATTTTATTGTGCTCCTTTGTAACTATAGTTTGTTGGTCGTGCTTCATGTATTAAAAAATTGTTTTTTCTTTAAAAAGTCAATAAAGTGGATATTTTTGATGTGATATTAAAAAATTTAATGTCATGTAAGTAAATATGAAATATTATACGATATATAAGCATATGCGAATTAGATATTATGTAAGTAAATGTCACCAATTATTAGCTGCCACTTTTCTTGCCTAGTATCATGCATGGTCTCGTTGAGAGAAGCCAATAGCAAAAGAAAATATTACAGTCGGTAAATCGGGCGCCAGGTCGAGGGCGTGGATTGCACCGCATTGCCAAACGCACGACATGGTGCACACATACAATGAGATAATGTTAGTGTCTGGCAAGACCTTTCAACTCCATTATTAATAATAAAGCTTAGACATCAAGTATATATAAATATGATGAAGATTTATATACATGCCGCACAGTATCTATGTATTTATATTTCTAACACTTAAATTTAGATATTGTATTTATACGACTTTGCAATGCATAAAAAGAAATATTATGCTCTTAAAAGTTAGTGATAGTGATTATTTTGATGTGATATTGAAGATTTAAATGTTTTAAATATAAAAAGTAGAATTTAAGTACTATATGTATAAATTAAAATAAAATATGTATTATGGATGTAAATACCAAAAAAATATAAATGTAAATAAGAAAGATTTACATACTACTTCGGGTGTAAAAGTGTCGATCCGAGCTCAAGCCACCCTCGCTTGAGCTTGATTTTATGAGTTCGAGCCTCCTCACGAGCTTACTTGTTTAGAATGGATGAGAAAAATGTCTTAAGTTAATGTTATAATTAATTGACAAATAAAATGAGATAATTAATAACTAATTGTTTTATATTAAATGTAAAATATTGAGTTTTAAAATATTTTAAATAACTTAAAGTTTTTTTTTATTTTAATATATTTTAAGTATATTTTTTATTAATTATTTTTTAAACAAGCTCGATCACGAGCTAATGAGCAGAGGCTGGGCTAGCTTGAGCTTAATTTGTTAGCTCATTGAGCTCAATTTGTTAGCTCATTGAGCTCAATCGATAAGTCACTTATCAAGTTGAGCCTCAGCATGCTCACAGCCGGCTCAAGAGCTCACACCCTCGATTCATATATATTTACATATTTTTGATAAAATATTAAAGATTTGGACGGTAGAGAAGTGTAAAAAAAATGAAATTAAGTGTTATAGTTGTAAATACATATGAATTGGGGGATATGTATGTAAATTCTCCATAAATAAATCCGAATGATATATATTATTTGCAGTGGTGCAGCCGCTCATTTGCTCGGCCGAGAACAAAAATGCAGGGCGGATCCACTGGTATAGTCTATGGAGGTCTCAAGTATCAGGTACCAAATCCCTTCTCCTGCCCCCTTTGAATTGCAATCCGAACCATAAAAGACTTGCAATCACCCACATACCCTACCCTTCATTGCCTGAAAATTCTGGCTTATATGTCCAGGCTCGATGCATCACCGACGTGACTGCAGATACTGAAAATACCAGCTTCCTTGCTGGAACTCTTAGCCTCAAAGAAGAAAATGAGGTGTATTCTATGCTCATGTGTATTCTCTAGAGCAGATCGTTTAAGGAATGTGTTGAATTTTAGGTGCATCTCATCCGGCTTTCTTCCAATGGAACGGAGCTAGTCTGTGAGGGTTTATTCTACCACCCAAGCGAGATATGGGATCTCAAGTCTTGCCCCTTTGACTCGAGGATATTCTCCACGGTCTTCACTTCTGGTAAGCAGGTTGATTTAGCCTATTTTATTTAGCTTACTGTCAAGTTAAGGTATCAATGGATAAGAGCCGTGCATCGTCATGGTTGAAGTGTAGTGCTGGTTTTAGTTGATTAGATGGTTTGGAATATTGGGTTTCCATCATAGCAGTTGATCTGTGGAGTCTTTATGGTCACTGTGAAAAGTACTTCTGCTTCTTCTTTCATGAATGTAACGCTCTGTAGATTTTTGCTTTGTAGATTTGCGAAATTCATGACTCAAAACTACCTGCAACTCTTGTTGTAAGCTCTTGATCCTTGTACATTGGTTTTGTTCATCCATTGTAGTCTTCTCTGCATTATCAGAATTGCTGCTCTTCAAAAGATTTTTAACAGAAGCAGATTGCTTAGAATTGATTTATTTGAACTAAGGACTTAGTGTTGTCTACCAGAATGATTTTCATGTTATATGAAGCTCACAGCTCTATATTGTCGCGCCATGGTGTTCTTGATGTGATTTGATAACGTAAGATCAAAAGTCTGAGTGCTAGAAACTCATTATGTTGATTCATCACCTTCATTGTACCACATAAAGTACTTCGTAAGATCATCGAGCCTGGTCACATTGTCTTTAAACCATTATCTATTATAAGGAAAGGCGGGTAGAGAAAACTCTTTGCCAATCTTTGATGTCATATCACATTTCTTTCAACACTGCACCCTCTCTTGCGGATTTCCATTATTTTTAAATAGAAGATTTATGTATATACCACTTAATTTCTATGTATTTACATATTTAACACCTAAACTTTAATTTTTACATAGATGCCACCTTAAATATGCATGAAAAAGTGTATTTCATCACATGGTTTGTAAGATCATTTNGTGGATATTTTTGATGTGATATTAAAAAATTTAATGTCATGTAAGTAAATATGAAATATTATACGATATATAAGCATATGCGAATTAGATATTATGTAAGTAAATGTCACCAATTATTAGCTGCCACTTTTCTTGCCTAGTATCATGCATGGTCTCGTTGAGAGAAGCCAATAGCAAAAGAAAATATTACAGTCGGTAAATCGGGCGCCAGGTCGAGGGCGTGGATTGCACCGCATTGCCAAACGCACGACATGGTGCACACATACAATGAGATAATGTTAGTGTCTGGCAAGACCTTTCAACTCCATTATTAATAATAAAGCTTAGACATCAAGTATATATAAATATGATGAAGATTTATATACATGCCGCACAGTATCTATGNACACGACATGGTGCACACATACAATGAGATAGTGTGAGTGTTTGGCAAGACCTTTCAACTCCATTATTAAATAATAAAGCTTAGACATCAAGTATATATAAATATGATGAAGATTTATATACATGCCGCACAATATCTATGNATGGACATTTTTGGTGTGATATTAAAAATTTTAATGTCCTGTAAGTAAATATGAAAGATTATATGATATCTAAGCAGATGCGAATTAGATATTATGTAAGTAAATGTCACCAATTATTAGGTGCCACTTTTCTTGCCTAGTATCATGCATGGTCTCGCTGAGAGAAACCATTAGCAAAAGAAAATATTACAGTCGGTAAATCGGGCGCCAGGTCAAGGGCGTGGATTGCACCGTATTGCCAATCGCACGACAAGGTGCACACATACAACGAGATAGTGTGAGTGTCTGGCAAGACCTTTCAACTCCATTATTAAATAATAAAGCTTATATAAATATGATGAAGATTTATATACATTCCGCACAGTATCTATGTATTTATATTTCTAACAATTAAATTTAGATATTGTATTTATATGACTTTGCCTATGAATAAAAANATATCTATGTATTTATATTTCTAACAATTAAATTTAGATATTGTATTTATATGACTTTGCCTATGCATAAAAAGATATATTATGCTCTTAAAAGTTAGTGATAGTGATTATTTTGATGTGATATTGAAGATTTAAATGTTTTAAATATAAAAAGTATAATTTAAGTACTATATGTATAAATTGAAATAAAATATGTATTATGGATGTAAATACCAAAAAATATAAATGTAAATAAGAAAGATTTACATACTACCTCTGTGTGTAAAAGTGTCGATCCGAGCTCAAGCCACCCTCGCTTGAGCTTGAGCTTGAGCTTGATCCTATGAGTTCGAGTCTGCTCACGAGCCTACTTGTTTAGAATGGATGAGAAAAATGTCTTAAGTTGATGTTATAATTAATTGATAAATAAAATGAGATAATTAATAACAAATTGTTTTATATCAAATGTAAAATATTAAGTTTTAAAATATTTTAAATAATTTAAAGTTTTTTTAATTTTAATATATTTTAAGTATATTTTTTATTAATTATTTTTTAAACAAGCCCGATCACTAGCTAACGAGCAGAGTCAGGGCTCGCTTGAGCTTAATTTGTTAGCTCATTGAGCTCAATTGATAAGTAACTTATCAAGTTGAGCCCGAGCATGCTCACAGCCGGCTCACGAGCTCACACACCTCGATTCTTATATATTTACATATTTTTGATAAAATATTAAAGATTTGGACGGTAGAGAAGTGTAAAAAAAATGAAATTAANGTATCTATGTATTTATATTTCTAACACTTAAATTTAGATATTGTATTTATACGACTTTGCAATGCATAAAAAGAAATATTATGCTCTTAAAAGTTAGTGATAGTGATTATTTTGATGTGATATTGAAGATTTAAATGTTTTAAATATAAAAAGTAGAATTTAAGTACTATATGTATAAATTAAAATAAAATATGTATTATGGATGTAAATACCAAAAAAATATAAATGTAAATAAGAAAGATTTACATACTACTTCGGGTGTAAAAGTGTCGATCCGAGCTCAAGCCACCCTCGCTTGAGCTTGATTTTATGAGTTCGAGCCTCCTCACGAGCTTACTTGTTTAGAATGGATGAGAAAAATGTCTTAAGTTAATGTTATAATTAATTGACAAATAAAATGAGATAATTAATAACTAATTGTTTTATATTAAATGTAAAATATTGAGTTTTAAAATATTTTAAATAACTTAAAGTTTTTTTTTATTTTAATATATTTTAAGTATATTTTTTATTAATTATTTTTTAAACAAGCTCGATCACGAGCTAATGAGCAGAGGCTGGGCTAGCTTGAGCTTAATTTGTTAGCTCATTGAGCTCAATTTGTTAGCTCATTGAGCTCAATCGATAAGNAAAGATTTACATACTACCTCGAGTGTAAAAGTGTCAAGCCACCCTCGCTTGAGCTTGAGCTTGATTCTATGTGTTTGAGCCTGCTCACGAGCCTACTTGTTTAGAATGGATGAGAAAAATGTCTTAAGTTAATGTTATAATTAATTGATAAATAAAATGAGATAATTAATAACAAATTGTTTTATATCAAATGTAAAATATTAAGTTTTAAAATATTTTAAATAATTTAAAGTTTTTTTTTTAAATTTTAACATATTTTAAGTATATTTTTATTAATTATTTTTTAAATAAGCTCGATCATGAGCTAATGAGCAGAGTCTGGGCTAGCTTGAGCTTAATTTGTTAGCTCATTGAGCTCAATTTGTTAGCTCATTGAGCTCAATCGATAAGTCACTTATCAAGTTGAGCCTCAGCATGCTCACAGCCGGCTCAAGAGCTCACACCCTCGATTCATATATATTTACATATTTTTGATAAAATATTAAAGATTTGGACGGTAGAGAAGTGTAAAAAAAATGAAATTAAGTGTTGTAGTTGTAAATACATATGAATTGGGGGATATGTATGTAAATGCTTCATAAATAAATCCCAACGATATATTATTTGCAGTGGTGCATCTGTTCATTTGCTCGGCCGAGAACAAAAATGCAGGGCGGATCCACTGGTATAGTCTATGGAGGTCTCAAGTATCAGNATAGTTGTAAATACATATGAATTGGGGGATATGTATGTAAATGCTCCATAAATAAATTCCAATGATATATTATTTGCAGTGGTGCATCTGTTCATTTGCTCGGCCGAGAACCAAAATGCAGGGCGGATCCACTGGTATAGTCTATGGAGGTCTCAAGTATCAGGTACCAAATCCCTTCTCCTGCNTAAAAAAATATAGAGCTTGCTATGCATGACACAATTTATTTTTTTCTTTGTGCTTACTTTATGAATTATTGTAGCATTTTGATTGGGCTTTGTTTAAGTAACGGTGATCCAACCATATCCTTCCCTCATCCATGCATGCTGTTCTAGCGATGAATGTTACAAAAGATGAATTAAAAGTCAAGTGGTATATATGTCGTGTATTGGGCTCTTCAAGATTCCAATGGACAGAAAAGTTATAAAATAAAAGGTTTTTTGGATTTTTTTTGGTGCTCGAAGATGGAAGCAGTTTAATTTACAGTAAAATAGGTCTTTTTTCTTAGAATTTTGTTAGCATTAACACAACACCTTACCTTACCAGTCCCATACCCAATCCGTGTTAGTGATATGTACACTGCGAAATACTCCTCCTTTTCTTCTATGATGGTTTTTCTTTTCCATGCATATATTTCTCCCTCTATATTTATTAAGTAGTATGTGGCAAAAAATTGAGTGAAATGTCTTTTACCTAAAAAAACCTTTGCATATATTAAACCTAGAGGTATCTTTTTCCTCATCCCTCTTTTGTTAGTAACAATCTTCCATATCTACCCACAAGTGTGCTCGAGGATTACATCCATGCACAACTGTCACACCCTGACAACACAAGGCGTGATGAATGCATATAAATATGTTTTGTCCTCACAATATATATATATATATATATATATATATATATATATATATATATATATATATATATATATATANAATAAAGTAACAATCTTCCATATCTACCCACAGGTGTGCTCGAGGATTACATCCATGCACAACTGTCACACCCTGACAACACAAGGCGTGATGAATGCATATAAATATGTNCCAATGATTGTTGATCAAGCATGAAGAGGCTACTTAACTGCTATGAAGGAAGGTAGAGGCTTAACAAAATGATNTTGTTGATCAAGCATGAAGAGGCTACTTAACTGCTATGAAGGAAGGTAGAGGCTTAACAAAATGATTTTTTTATGGCTAATAATTTGAAGGAGAAAAAAGAAAGACACTTGATTGAAGGAGAGGAAGGAGATGAGGTTNATGGCTAATAATTTGAAGGAGAAAAAAGAAAGACACTTGATTGAAGGAGAGGAAGGAGATGAGGTTGATTTGGCCATGAAAAGGCTCAACGACTATTGTAGGCCAAGGGAAAAGGACGAGGGAAGGGTTTAGTGGCTGAAGGCGAGAGTGTTATGATCAAAGTTTAGAAAACCGGATCGGACATTGAACTAGGGAAGAGGAGGCTCAAGGTTTAACAGTTGAACTGGGTGACATCATAAATTTTAAAACATATTTAATGTAACTTAAATGACATAATAAATTAATAATTTCGTAGTATGTGTAGTATAAAAAATATATCATGAAATATAAATCACATGTGAACTTAAACAACTCATTTAAAAAGTGAATTCATTTCCTATTTCTGTTATTCGTTGAGTGGTCAGAACAAAGACAAGAAACAAGTATAAATAACTCTCTTTCCCATTCTTACAACTTACATTTATAAGACAGTTACGGGCATATGCCAACAATAATTTGATAAGGGAAAATCAATCATATTATAGCTAAAAAAACAAAAGTCAATCAAATGATGAAACATGAAAATCTGGCAGTGAATAGAAAAAATGCAAGCCTTCCTCTTGAAGGGATCTTTGTGATTGTTCTTCCAATGAGATTCAGGACAGGGCCAACCTCCACCACCGCCCATACCCCATCCTACACTCAACACTCAACACTCGAACCAACGATGCTGACAATAAGGTTGAGCGAAGGAAGAGATCTGGTTCGGTATTAGTGAGTGGGAGAAAAAAATAATCCTTGTGCCGCNTGCCCATACCCCATCCTACACTCAACACTCGAACCAACGATGCTGATAATAAGGTTGAGCGAAGGAAGAGATCTGGTTCGGTATTAGTGAGTGGGAGAAAAAAATAATCCTTGTGCCGCTGAGCGAATGAGAGAGGTGAGAAAAGGAACAAGCAAAAAAGGGAACATACCTCCGACCAGATGAGACGTCGACGAGCGGTCGACTAACCATCAACGATGGGATTGAGTTCAAGAATTCCGAATCAGGATCGAGGAGCAGTCGAGCCGGAGCGAAAATGGCAGATTAGGACTTTCCATGTTTGAGTCACGTAAATGAGGAGGGGTGGTTCGAGAGCGAGCGATTCTTTTGAGTCGGTCATGGTCCGTCAGTTTGGCTGTTGTACCGCCGATTGTGGTCGGTTCATTGCGGGAGCGATTTTTTGCCCATTTAGAGCCGGACCTCCAGGTCGAACCGGTCGGTTCGGTCTATTTTTTTAAAATAGCCCACAACCCTTCATATATTGGGGGGAAAGGTGTCGTGGCAGGTCGTTGTCAGGTGGCCTGGTAGTTCTTTGCCGAGAGCTGGAGATTGCAAGAGCTGACGATTAGGTAAGGGGATGAGCAGAGAAGAAAAGCAGCTTTATTCATGCGCAGATGGGAGCGAAAATGATCGTGAGGGTTGGTTCGCGAGTGAAGAGGCGAAGGTCGTAGTGAGCGAGGGCTCTGATTCAATTCACATGGAGGTTTGGTTCGGGCTTTACAATAGAAACCTGAGAGTTTCATTCTTATAAATAAAAAAAAAAGTGTTTGCTTGATGAAGAAGTCTATTTATGATCTAAAATAGTATCCTAAAAAATTACATGAAATTTTTTTCTGATTTATGATTAATCATAAGTGTAATAGGAGCATTTATGGCAGTTGTATTTATTTCAAGAGGGATGATGCAAATTCTTTATTTATTTAGTTGTATTAAGAATATAAGTAAATTCAAGAAGGTGAAAACTTAACTTGATAGTGCATTTTGGATGAAAATATTTAGAAGCTACAAAAAAAATACTATGCATGAAAATTTAAAGAGATAGAAAGACAATTTTTTTTTTAGTAAAAATGATACATCGAAAAAGCCTTGGACATGATTAACATTTAGATTATCGAACCTGTTAGAAATACATTAGCTTGTGTCCATAATCAGACGATGAGATCGAGTATTTATCTCGAGTTTCATATACTATTAATGTGAAATTTCCCTCATCCAAACCCATCATATGCATTCAATGCGGTCAATAGATACGACTAAGTTTAATAAGAAAAATTAAAAAGTAGTATTGTGGATTAGCAGGTCCTTGTGCGAAATAAAAACGTTTGCTTGCCCTTTAGGAGGACTATAAATGAACTCATCAACCACATTGNATCAATGCGGTCAATAGATACGACTAAGTTTAATAAGAAACATTAAAAAGTAGTATTGTGGATTAGCAAGTCCTTAAACGTTTAAACCTTTAGGAGGACTATAAATGAACTCATCAACCACATTGATTTAGCTGGAGACCTTGATAGAAAAATATCATTTATATTGATAGTTATGTTATAATTTGGAAAACTAATTTGCAAAAATGAATGGCATTCGTCAATGACTGAAGCAGCATATGTGATGATTTTGAAGCTTGTAAAGAAGTTATTTTGTCTTAAAGGATTATTTGGAGGGCTTAACGAAGACTTTAAGCTTACCACAGTGATGTGTGATAGTCAGAGCGCGATTCGTCTTACTAAATATCAAATATTTTATGAGATAACCAAATATATTGATATTTGTTTTCATTTTATTCATGAAATTGTTGCTCATGATAATATTATTACAACAACAACAACAACAAAGCCTTNACAGAATTTTTAGTGTCACATATTATTCTTTTAGATTCCCTGCGGGCCATTTAATATTTTTCCCAATTCTCTAAGCTTTTACATTTAAACCAATTTTTATAACAAAACTTCTTATATTTTATCTTTTCTTGCACATTATTATTCCATCACTAACTATTTTTATTTATAAAAAATTTTTCTTTTGATTCTCCATGCATATAATTTGCTACTTGTTTAATAGTGTTTTTTACTTTATCCCACAACATTTGTTTCTTCATGAATATCCCAAATTTTGAAATCTTGAATTTTACTCATAAAAATAATTTTATTTGTCTTTTAAGTTTCTCAATCTAATTCTACGATGATGAGTCCTAGTATTCTTTATTTTACAACTCTTAATCTTAAAATCTAGAACTAATAAACGATGTTGG
>JXCR01146004.1:250222-261739 GCA_002079205.1 Phalaenopsis hybrid cultivar
CTTACAATCTTTACAATCGCCGATCTCTTCTTCTCATAAGAAAATAATCAATTTGTTTTTTATTAGATCCACTCTTATAAGTAATAAGATGCTTATCTCTTTTTTTGAATAAAATATTAGTAATAACAAAATCATACGGTAAATCAAAATCTAAAATAGCTCTACCTTCTTCATTAGTTACTCCAAAACTGTAGCCACCATGAGTATTTCTGAAGTTTTCTATCACTATACCTACATGTCCATTTAAATCTCCTCTAATAAAAATTTTTTCTTCAAGATGTATCATTTGTATTAAGTCTTCTAAGTCATTCAAAAATTTATCTTTAGTCCCTGTATCTAAACCTACTGAGGAGCATAAGCACTTATAATATTAAAAANCTACCTACATGTCCATTTAAATCTCCTCTAATAAAAATTCTTTCTTCAAGATGTATCATTTGTATTAAGTCTTCTAATTCATTCAAAAATTTATCTTTAGTCCCTGTATCTAAACCTACTGAGGAGCATAAGCACTTATAATATTAAAAATCTTAGTATCAATGATAATCTTAAGGGCTATAATTCTATCACCAACTCTATTAATTTTTACAACATTATCTTTCAAACTCTTATCTATAATTACACTTGCACCATTTCTAGTGCGACTCTTACAAGAATACCAAAGTTTAAAACCTAAATTAGCAATCTTCTTGGCCTTCTCTCCAACCCACTAGTTTCTTAAATACATAAGATTTTAATTTTCCTATGAATCATAATTTCAACTAATTCCATTAATTTACCATNGCACCATTTCTAGTGCGACTCTTACAAGAATACCAAAGTTTAAAACCTAAATTAGCAATCTCCTTGGCCTTCTCTCCAACCCACTTAGTTTCTTAAATACATAAGATTTTAATTTTCCTATGAATCATAATTTCAACTAATTCCATTAATTTACCATTGAGAGTACCTATATTCCAAGAACCTATCCTAATATTATCATTAATTTACCATTGAGAGTGCCTATATTCCAAGATCCTATCATAATATTAGTTTCATTAGGTTTCATGGACAAACTTCTTTACCCGCATTCACCCGAAATATGAGAACCCTTGCTAATAAATACTCACAATGAGTGAGATAAATACTCACAATGAGCCTGTTGATATAGTGCTTGTGCCACTTTCTATATCTAAATTTGAGCATTTTTTGGATTTAATTGATGATCATCATTCAGTTTTACCCTTAGGAGCGATTTTTGTAGAAGAGGTAATGATAACTGATAGAAGATTTATTTCTTTAAGTATAATTTGTCCTAAGGTGAAGACTATTAAATATAATGACCTGGATTTAATTTAGCCTAATGAGATTTTTCTAGGTAATGTGGTGGCAGGGATAGACCCGATCTTGTTGCCCACCACTGGCATCGCAGAGGATTTAGNGGTATTTCTCTGATGTTTTCATGTAATTTCTTCAGCATTGTGATATCTGAAACATCAGTGATCATGTCTTCTTATGCTTGTAAGTACTTTATGCTTTATGCCAAAATGTAGTTTAGACATTTATTGAAATGATTGGTGAAGGATTTTGTGAGAAAAACACAATACTAATTCTCCTTAGAGATGTTTACAAGATAACTAGTAGAGGAAAGCCACCAAATTAGGAAAGCCAAATCAGCCACAAAATCCTAATGCTAGAGAATAGGAGACTATCAACGATAGAAAATTCTAAAAACAGAGAATACCACATATAGAAAAATTCAAATTTTGACCCTAAAATTCCGACATTAGTAATGCAGATTTTGCTAATATTTGTTATTTAATTGTTAAATTTTCATTTTTATTACTTTGGTGCTAGTATATGATAGGAATATATATCACGAATAATCTCAACTTTACCGGGGCTCAGAATCAATTAGAAAATAAACCATACTGTGGAATAGCAAGATCACACCGATTCGATAAAAAAAACATGAATAAAAATTCAAACAGAAGCAAAATCAAAATAATCAGAAAAACACACGAGAATTTATGCGAAAAAACCCAAGAATGAGAAAAAAATCATGGAGTCACACCATCAGAAATTTTTACCGTGAAATTCAGAAGGTTTTACAAATAACTCACACAAGTTTTCTCTGCACACACAAAGAAAATTTATAAGACTCACTCTACAATCTTTACTCTTAGATCCGATGCAAAAAATCACGCTGAATCACCAAAATCCATCACTTCGACACTTATCACCTTCACCGGTATGCTCGTCGAAGAATATCGAAGGAAGAAATAGCAAATCATAACTTCATTAAAACCATAAATTCTGAGACCAACTGCTCCTGTCGCATAGGCGTTTGGACTTGGGGCCTATGTGCCAAGCTCTCGATGAACATGCACTTTAGTTGGCACCTAAGCTCCCTGTCGTGCCCACCTTGAAGTGGGCGCAAATAGCCGGCGCATAGGCGCATGCTCCTCCGTTCGACTAACACCCAAGTGGGTCCTTTAGTGCCCACAACCCGGCGCATATGCGCCGGGTGCCTTTTGCTTAGTCTCTACAGCCCAACAGTATAATATACATATTTTTCTGGAATAGAAGCTTCATTAACTCCTAAATTGTAGTACAAGGATGAAAGCAATTTTTGTTTTTGTTCAAGCTTTTGTTTGTGTAGAATAAGTTCATGATGTTTTATGTTTGCCCTGCTCCTACATAATGAAAATCTTAGAAGATGAAGTACATAATGTTAAGTAAATGGGGCATTAGAAATTTTAGCATTTGCATCTCCTTTTATCACTGCCATAATCATGCTAGCTATGCGGCAATTCTTCTGATGGATGGTTTATTTTTATCGAAATCTCAATACTAGTGACTTATGTTTTAATTTTCCTTCGGAGCCTTTGATTTGTAATCATGAATGATGATGTGATTACGATGCATAATATTGATATGCATTGTTTTTCCGTTCATTTCATATCTACCTAAAATTATTTACATGGTAACAACTAAACTGTTTGTTCTCGGTTCCTAGGAAGACAAACTCAATTGAGAATGCACATTTCAGAGACGTAGATTATAACCCCAAGAAGCAGCATATAATTGTGAGTATCCAAATATCTTCTGATGGAAGCTTTTTTCACTGTTTACATTAAATGTACAATTTTGTTATAGATGGATTTTTTAGATATAATCAGGAATGCTTATTATGATGGTAGAAGTAAATGTTCGAATTGATTTCGCAATTTGTTTTTCGTTGTTTAAATTTTTACTAATTTACGTTTGACATACAATTAACTTGTTATGCCACAAACAACCTCTTGAATTAAGATCAAGCAAGTTATTTAGAAATTTCTGAATAAGTACATTGTCAACACCCTCACTTGGCAAGTTGGTTAGACTTGTTTGGACAGCCCACTAGAACATGTTATAGTTATAGGCTTGTATCTTCGGGTGTGATTCCATGGCTGCATTTTCAGTTTCATTTGGCTGGTGGTTATCTTGGGCCATTGGTAGGGCTGATATAAAGTCGAGCTTAAGTGAGTTCATTTTGCCTTGAGATGTTAAAAGGTTGATGATAAATAGTCGATTGAAATCAAAATTAATTCAAGTCGACCAAAGTTAAAATTCATTTTTGAGTTCACTAGAATAAAGTATTTTTCACACACACACACACACACACACACATATATATATATACATACATACATACATACATAAATTATTTTTAATTTTGGGAAGTACTCTTGAGCAACTTAAAGTTCAAAGGGATATCTCAAGTAGATTGGAGTGGTAGTACTTCGAAGGGCATATATTTCCAAAATGTTGCCAAAATTTGCCTTAGATAGGAAAAAAAGCCTATGAGTGTTGACCTCATTTTTTGTGAGGTCTTTTTTTCTCTTAGTACTTAGGATCTAGTCATAGGATTTTTCCTTTAACTATCTTAGAAGATTATAGATGGAATCCACTTACATAGAANGGATAGGAAAAAAAGCCTATGAGTGTTGACCTCATTTTTGGTGAGGTCTTTTTTTCTCTTAGTGCTTAGGATCTAGTCATAGGATTTTTCCTTTAACTATCTTAGAAGATTATAGATGGAATCCACTTACATAGAAATTCAAACCACCTCTTAGCTCTCTTCGTAACCCTACGTGGCTGGTCATAAACCTCCAACACTTGTAAGGTTAGGACCAACTTGTGAGGATTCGAGGATGAGTTCCTATAAGGTTTAGAAGCTTCAGGAACATCCATTACGACTTTCGTACATTCGCGCACGAATATCACGATTCGGAGATGGNAGTCATAAACCTCAAACACTTGTAAGGTTAGGACCAACTTGTGAGGATTCGAGGATGAGTTCCTATAGGGTTTAGAAGCTTCAGGAACATCCATTACGACTTTCGTACATTCGCGCACGAATATCACGATTCAGAGATGGTCGACACATTAAGTATTGCAATTCACGTCATATATGCCTTTATATGTTGCATAATTAATCAAAACTTAAATAAAGTTTTGAAACGGTTAATTGTGAACCAAAATTTCGACGAAAATCGAATACGACGCATTTTTGATTCGATCGTCGATGAGGTTGTCCGAACAACCCCGAATGACGAAACAGACTGCTCCTGCGCATCTGAAACGTCGACTTTAGCCGGGAGGGACACCAATTTTGATATGATTCCGAACGAGATCAAATTGTGTTCGAATGAGCTGATTTTAGATATTAAAAAATGGGTGAAATAAAAGAAAAGAAATACCTAAAATTTCTAAATCCTTCCCTTAAATCCCTAACCGCACGTCTGTCCCAATCCCGCCTCTCCTTGCTCTTCACGAACCTGTCCCCTCTTCCCCGTGCTCTGGTAAAGTTTCCTGCCGCTCTGCCTCCACCTACTCCTTGCCACGCTCCTGCTTTCTGCTTTCCACTCCCACTCCTGCGCCCTTGTCGCCACTCACACGTCCTCCTAAGTCTCGGCTCACCTCCCAGGTAAGTTTAGGTATGTTTCTCCTCCCATCCTTGGCTATAAAAACCCCATTTGGGGGGTCTTTTGGGTTGGCCGAAATTCTGGTGTGAAGGGGAGGTGTTGCCAAAATTTTGTAAATTGCTTGGTTTTCTTGTTTGTCGATCGGCCTTCTTGCTTGTTTGTTGGGCTTTCTTTTTGCTTTCGTATGCTCAACAGNTGGTTGGCCGAAATTCTGGTGTGAAGGGGAGGTGTTGCCAAAATTTTGTAAATTGCTCGGTTTTCTTGTTTGTCGATCGGCCTTCTTGCTTGTTTGTTGGGCTTTCTTTTTGCTTTCGTATGCTCAACAGGCCTGTTTGCTTAGAATTTGGGGGAGAACCAGGCAAGCATAAACTTGCATCTCTTTCTTGAATCATGTGTGATTATCTCAGATTGACTTTCCAGTCATCTGGATGCCAGTTTTATAAATAGCAATGTTTTGAATGCTATTTATGTAAAGTTGAGCTTTCAATTAGTCTATAATGTAGATGCATATTCTGTTATCATGCAGTTTATGATAAAATAAGCATGAAGGCTTATTGCATATTCCTTGAGGATTGTTGCAGTATTGTTTTGCCTACTAAACTAGTGAAAATTTATTGGGAGGAGCAATAATGATTATTGACATTTTGGGACGCCGAGGTTTTGTTCTCCTCTAATGATGATGAGGTATCATAACCTCTAGAAACCTGTTCTACATTCTTTATTTTTGGAGATTTCTCATTTGAAATCAGTCAAAAGGCTGCTTCTTTTAAGGATTCTTTTTTTTTTTCACACCTGATGGAATTTTGACACTTGGAGGCGACACTTGGATTCTTGCAATTTAGCCAAAGCTGAACCTCTTCTTGGTCCATCTTATGTTGTCAGATCATTTGTATATTAATTTATCAAAGGATGTTGGAGCTATTTAAGTGCTTAGATTAACTCCTTCACCCTGCAAAGAAATTTTCTTCTTTGTTTATGTGCCCGTTTATGTTAGCTTTCTCACTTTTGTTTGGTTTTAATTTTATTTGGTGATTTGTGATGTTTTCATGGTGAGAAGCAATTCATTAACAGAAAGGGCATGCTGGACCTTGCTATTGATTTTCTCAGAAAAAAGGGGGATTTACATATATGCGATCGAATTCTTAGACATTAATTTATCTAAACCTAAGCTTGGAGCTTTATTATAAATGTCTTATATTTCTTGCATTACCAGACAATTCGAATATATTTACATATCAAACACCCAAACTTCGACATTTATATGTATACCACCAAAATTTCAAATGGTTGTTTTTTGCTCTATGTTTGTGTCAATTTGAGAAGATTTAGGGGGCTTTCACACATCGATTTGGGTAATTTAAGTTCTGATTTTTAGAGGCTTTTATACATCGATTTGGGCACTTTAAGTGCTGATTTTTAGAGCCTTTTATACATTCATTTGGGCACTTTAAGTGCTGTTTTTTTTAGGCTTTTATGTACTTTTTGGGACTGATTTGATCTTTGTTTTGAAAGAATTTAATTGTCTTTAGGNAGGCTTTTATGTACTTTTTGGGACTGATTTGATCTTTGTTTTGAAAGAATTTAATTGTCTTTAGGCCGATTCACTTGCGGTTTTGTCCCTTGCTTAGCTGATTTTTTTTAGAAGTGAGTCGGTCTTCTTTTTCTTTGATTTGCTTTTGTTATCTTTTTCCTTATCAATTGTTAAGTCAAAAATGGAAATTTTTTATTTAATTATTTGGAAAATACTTAAAAGATATTTGAGGATTAGTTAGAAAACACTTCATTGAGGGTAAAACACCTTGAATCACTTCAAGCACGACTTAAAGTGTAGACTTCTTAAATTTTATAAGCACACCTAAAGTGAGAGTTAATCTACCTAATTTTCAAACGAATGATGAAACTAAGCACTTGACCTTAATTCAAAAATTGATTAAAACACTAAACTTAATGATACATCATGATGTTGTTCATGTCTTTCTTAATTAAATCAAGTAGTGAAATTTCCGTCATATGACTTAACCTACAGTGAAACACTTAAATTCTCCTAGCAATTGGGGAGATTCCCAATGTCACATATAAGTCACATACTCTTGGTTCTTTATGCGTGACATTGTGTTTTGTTTTATTCTTTCGTGTTTTTTTTATTATGATTTTATTATACTGGATTTTCTAGCAACTTGTTTAAGTTACCTGTAATTTACTGTCTTTTTTATTGCATTATTTACTTTAATGCACTTGCTAAACTCCTTGGGTAAAGAACAATAAGACATATGTTAGGAGGTACACTAAGCCCTTGAGACCCAACAATAATTATACTTGCAAATGCAAAACATAAGCTAAACTTGGAGTCGCTACAGTTTGGAGCTTGGAACGAGTATTCGTGGGCAGCACAACGGAGAAGCAGCAGGTGGAGGATGACGATCTACAACAACATATCTTTTCCTAGTTTAAATAATAAGTCATAGGACTTTAATGTGGTCTGCCCAGCGCGACATAAATCCTCACTTTATTTTTTAGGTCTTTGCAAAGCTAAGTTGTGCAATTTAAGCCCTAACTCGCTTTAGATTCCGAGGTTATCGTCCAATATGATTTAAACCCTCATATCTTCTAGACCATTTATTTGACTGTATCACGCAAATATAAGTCATAACTAATAAAATTGACAGAATTAAACATTAAGTAATACCTTCTCAAAATTGAAGCCAAACAATAGGATGGTTTGGAAAGTCATCGATGTCTTCTCCTCAGGATCCGTGACATCTCCTACTTTTCTTTCTTTTGATTCAAGAAATAAATGTTCCCATTTGGTCTCTTTTCCCTACTTGACTTTTCAATGTTCAACCTTGAAAACCCTGAACTTTGAATTCATGAAGATAGATACCTCTGATCATCATCGAGAGTTATCTTAAGTGACATCAGTCATTTGAGAGGTAATTAACTATAGGGACGTGCTTCTATAAGGAGCTTTAAGAACCCAGGTAATATAAACCCTATCTAATTTTTAATATTAGGTAGGAGAATTTTTCGGTCAACATAAATGTTCAAAGACTAAAATGGTTGTCATAAATTTTTTTAGTTTATTTAATCGAGCATCACAGATAAGTGATATGTCTATTCCTCGGGATATGTATCTCACTTGTAGTGTTGTGTTCTTTTATTTAAACTATATGTCTATATGAGATCGGTTTGGTATCGTATTTTCAAAATTAAACAATTACTTTTCAAAACTATATATATCATATTAAATCAAATATCTTTTTCCTAATTTGACGGCCGACAATGAGGATTAATATATTCTACCATGGTTTAAAAATTCAATAATAATAGTTCTTCACACTAATTGATTCATAACAAATTGGCGTAAAGGAATAACACTTTCTTGAATGTACTAAAAGATATTAGTATGCATCTCCTTTTTGGAGGGCATTTGTATAATTATTTTAGTTGGTCTAACCCAATTGCAATGCACCTTGAAGCTCATTGGATGAGCCGTCACGAGGATCCTTTATTGTGAGGCTTAATTCTTAGGAGTCAATCCATTGCAGTAAAAGCTAACATCTTGCGTACGAGGGCTTATTGCCATATCTACGGGCTACTTAAAGTAGGGAGCCTTGAGCTAACCCAAGATTTCTCACTTCAAAGCATGACCTTAAGCTCATGACATTGGCATCCAACTTGTTAAAGTGTAGGATTCACCTAGGTAGATAATTCCAATATTTGAAAGCTTATTGCATTAGATATATAGTGCTCGAAAAGTGGGACTTTTGGTGCTATGGCCTAAAGTGAGATATGTGTGTGGAAATTATGGGATTATGGGCTCTGCTTACATTCTATATGGTATATATGGGGTTGATACCTAACTCGAAGATGTGGATAAAATGTAGGTGGTTATTGCTGGCTTCAAAATTTCACATCCCGAACTCTCGACGAGAGTTTTGTTGTTTTACGTCAAATTTTTAAAAAGCAAATTAGATTGTAGATAAGATACTACGCAGAGATTTTGTCATAATTTTGTGAGGACTTTAATATATGAGATTTAAGATTTCTTATAGGCGCAAGTCCTTATAATTAATTCTCCTACCTAATAATGGGAGAACACTTTCAATTAAGACTACTTATTATGTATTAAATATTCATGTATATTAACATTAGATTTAAGTTTTATGTTATAAGATTTATTATCGTGAACATAAAATAGATGGTGAGAGAAATGATGACGAAACTGAGCAAGATTCCATTGTTCTGTCATCCTGAGTTGTCAGAGGTAGTCGACCCAACTTGATTATATTATCATTGTTAGCAGGCATGAGTTTCATTGTCCAAGGAAACCTTATAAACTTGGGGCGATATTTGTCTAAGAGAATACTTTTATGTCAAGCTTAATTAATAGAAGGCTTTTTGCTATATCAAGCATGGCCTATGCTTTACTGTTAAAAGGGGAACATAACTATTGGGGAACATACATAATACATTTATGACCATAATTTATTAGTGTTACAAATCACCTAATTATAGGACTTTGATTGCAATCACCTTTTTTTTGTGGAGATATTGGGCTAAACTACTAGGAATGAGGACTCGAGCCACGCTCTTAATATTGTGAGATTGTTTTGAATGTGAATATATAAAATATATTTGATATGACATTTGTTTTTGTGAGCTAAAATTAATCATAGATTTATCACCCTTGACAAACTGTGCGGGTGATAGAACTTGAATATTTTAGTTGATTGATTTGAAAACTCGATTTAAGAGTTAATGTGAATTTGATCCCTATTTTTGAGATTTTTAGATAACATGATCATTATTAGGGTAAGATATTTGAAACATTTTTTTGACAATGTACTTGAATTTTGTTACTTTAATATTTTTAGAAGAAGTGTTAGTTTTGTCAACTACAACCCCGATAAGGGGTATCACATTTATTAGATTAGACTTATGACCCTATTATATAGACAGTGCGGTCCGCTAGTGAACTTATATAACTTGATTATCTTAAGCTTGATTTTAAAATTAAGAGTTCTTAAATTTACATGTGTAAACTTTCCAAGAAGGAAATTTGCACATTGGTAGATCGAGAGCAATTTGAGTGAAACTTTAATTCAAACCTGCACTTCATTCTCAAATTGTTCAGTTTAAACTATTAGTCTATTTGTTCGAGCACATGCGATTTGTAAATTTTTATATTTGAGCATCTTAAATAACTTCGCACATTTTTCAGGGCATTTGCATGTTTTATAAGATTATGTAATTTGAGTTGCAAAATATTATATAAAAAAAACATTTCTTAGAACTACCTTGAAATAAGTATTGTGTGTGAATATTTTATCATTAAATTGTTCACAAGGTTTTATTTTGAATTTTAAAAAATTTCTTCTGTCCGCTTATACAAATGTTGTGTATTTGATGGCGAATATGACATTTTTAATTAGTTTGAACATTTAAAAGATATTATTCATTTAATTTTAATCTTCATATGCCGAATTCTTGATTATTCATGGATCATAGAAGTCATGCGATAAATTTTTATTTATGTAAAATTTGAAACTGTTAACTTCAATTTATTGACCTAGATATTCTTTTAAAGGGTTATACCATCACTCAGTAGACAATTGTGAAAAACTTAACTAGTCATGACACATGTTTAGTTCTAGGCCGTGTAAAGTAACAAATATTATACTCATAAATCTTTTTTTTGTTCACAATTTATATTTATATTTTATAATTTTTTTATTTACTGCATATTTAGGCTCAAATGATCAATTTAAATTTTGCTTTTTTAAAGTTCTTTCATGTGATTTTATTCTTTTATTTTCNAAGTCATGACACATGTTTAGTTCTAGGCCGTGTAAAGTAACAAATTTTATACTCATAAATCTTTTTTTTGTTCACAATTTATATTTATTCTTATAATTTTTTTTATTTACTGCATGTTTAGGCTCAAATGATCAATTTAAATTTTGCTTTTTTCAAGTTCTTTCATGTGATTTTATTCTTTTATTTTCTTATGATTTTTTAAAATATAATATAATATATTATATATATTCCAAGAAAGAAAGAGGGGTGGAGAGGGTGTTCTGGATAAGCAGAAGGAGCATACTCAAGGAGGCGGGTGTGTGGGGCTTGGAGAGTAGAAAATGAAGGAGATCGGAAGACGCATGTCCTGTGAGGAGAGTGGGGAAGGGGACTTGTGACTCTCTCGAAATAGAGAGGATGCTCAAATTGGGTGGAGGTGAACTTGAAGGGGACTATTTTGAAACTGTTGGCATTGCTCGGCCTTTGTGCAAGACAGGAGGGTGTCTTTGCCAGGTGGAACAAAGGGAAGATAGACGAACTGAACAATGGGTTTTGCTTTCTGCATACGAAATGGAGTAGAGGAGTTTGGGCGCAACTGGAGTGGGAGGTGTGCTCTAGATGGGTTCATGAAGGGAAAGATCGAAGCAGATATAATGACAAATTCAGCGAGAACAAAGTTCTGTGTGTCTGAGCTGCCACAAATTATGGGAAGGCACATGTGAATAGTTGCATGAGAGAGATTGTGGGTGAGTTCAAAAGGTTGTAGTTAAGG